>JAUZNK010023001.1:0-20322 GCA_035046665.1 Euphysa ruthae | reverse complement strand
CATAATTTTAGCGATTTTGGTCTAGAAAATCACTTTTACACCATGCGTCAAATGTGAATTTGTGCTAAAATTTGATATAAGTCTCATATAATGCGTCCAAAATTGTAGAATTAAAACTAATTATTTTTTATAATAGTTGAATTAAAACACTACTTGAAATTTCAAATCTCCTTTAAAAAATGTTTTGGTATTCCATTTCCATAAAAAAAAAACTTTTTTTTCTTTCAATTTTCTTAAGAAATTATCATAATTATTTCCTTTTAACTAAAAAATTAACTATAATTCAATTTTTTTAAAAACTGTATCTTCTATTTTTCTTGCAAACTAGGTACAATCTTCCATCTTCTTCATTCCTTAAAACTTATCAAAATCTCCTTTTTCCTAAGACATCAATTTTAACCTTCAAATAACTAAATAAGTTATTTTAATCTTCCATCTTTATTATTCAGTAATCTTATTTAATAATTTTCATTTTTCAAAATTTATTTCTCTTACATTTTATTCAAAATAATTTCTTTATTAAATTATTTTTTTATCATCAAAAGTTATTTTGATTTTCAAGTTGTTATTGTTGTCTTTCCTTTTTCACAGAAATTTATTACAACCTTTCCTTCATCTTCTATTTTCACTAAAAGAAATTATTTAAATATTTTAATCACCATAAGTTGTCATGACAATAATAATATTCATTTAATTTATTTCAACTTCAAAATTTCCACAAAACTTAAATCTGCCATATTCCTTAAAATCGTATTTAAATCATCAATTGTCCTTACACTTTACCTTAATCCACTGCCTTAATCCTCAAAATCTTCAAATTTCCTCACAAACATTTTTTTATTTTATTTTCTAAAAATCTTATTCTATCTCCATTAATCTAACATTATGATGTGCTATACTCATTATCCAACCTCAAAAGTTGTTTTAATAATAAAAAAGGTTGGTTTGGAAGTTGACTTTGTATTAGAGACACTGCAGGGGAATATTGTTGAAGGTAAATTATATTTAGGTATAGGGTATCTTATAAGATAATAAGATATCGGGTGTTTATTTGTCATAGCTAAAATATAAATTATTTAGCAAATCGCAGCTAAATACTGCTACTTTTACTATACAAAATATAAACTTCTTGGGTTAAAAAATATATTCAAATTCTATAAATTGCAGCCAATTAATCCTATCATCCAGGCCAGGTTTTTTTAATCCTTGTGATTAGAATCTTGGAATGTAAAGTTTTTCTTCAAAAAAAAAAGTCCCAAAAATGCTAAGTCTGATAATACTGCATTTGGAAAAGTTTCTAACATCAAGAGAACTAGAATGAGTAAACTGGAAGCCCAGCCATTTCAAAATGGTGAAAACACACCAAAATTATTGTTGTTCAAACATCAAAACGAAATTTTAAAGATCATATCAATGAATTTCCATGTGCACAGTCACACTACTATCATCAACGGGCAGAGAAAGAATATTCTGAAGGTTTTCTCAATATTAATAAAATGTGAAGGAAAAAACCCAGCACAGGTTAAGAAGCATATATATCGATTCACATTTGACCATGAATTTAACATCGGATTTCAAAAAGCAAAAACTTATCTATGTGACATGTGTTATGAGTACTGCAACATTGTACAAGGTACTGAGGAACAAACCCAGAAATTTAACACATTCACATTCACTTCAAAGAATGAAACTCAAGCAGAACACGCCAAAAACCGATAAAGAAAAGATAAAAATGTTGCTGCTACATTGGTCTTGAAAACATGCTGAATTTACCAAATCAAAGTTGGGATTAGTTTTTTTATAAATGTAAACTGTCAGGGTATAATCTAACTGGACAATGTTCCCTAAACTATAGAAGTTATTGTATTCTATGGCATGAGGGCATATCAGGTTGTGTAGAGAATGACCATCCAGATTTTATTAAATTTATTCTGGTTTGATTGCTGTGTGTGCAAAACCAGAATAGCAAAATGTCAAAGTGTTTTATGTGAGTTTTTAATAAGCTACCCGAAAATCAGAGCAATTGAGCAAAAGTTTTGCGAACCGGGACATTCTAGTATACAAGAAATCGACAATATCCACAATCGTTTTTGTTACAAAGTTATATGGACAAACCTTTCAGTTTAAGCAACACAGTTTTATTTTTAATGATTACTTTTTCCCAAAAACAAACATTGTAATTTGTATGTTTTTATTTGTTAAGTGGAAGTCCATTAAAACTGAATAAAAAAATCTATCTATATTTTCTGAATTAATCCACCTAATTGACCAGGCATTAATGTTAATTTAAGAGGCAAAAATGTAAAAAATGCAATTATTTTTTTGTAATTTTTAAGGTTTTTGCATGAATGAAGGAGCAAGATAAATAAAATTATTGATTGCATAAGACATAATTGTTTTTTTTAAAACAGAATTGTTTAAAACAAAAACTTAAGAACAATCAGGCATATCCATCGGAAAAAAGAGCAATTCTGGGCCTAAATTTTTAGGAGTTTCATGAAAGAATTATAAAGCAAAAATAAACTAAAAGCCTTCCCTTTTCCTTAAAAAAATCTTCTAACTCTTAAAAGTCTTTCCAAAAGTTATCCTCCTTTTTCCACGAAATAAACAAAAATAAACTAAAAAGTTATTTTAAACATCCTTTTTCCTCAAAAACTTATGCTAATCAAGTTTTCATTTTCCTTTATGGTAATCATTTAACTTAATAACTCATTTTAATCACCTGCTTTTCTATCAAACTTATTGTAGTAAACTTTTCTTCACCTGAAATCTTATCAAGATATTCCATTTTCATTAAAAAAGCTGCTTAGATCTCTCCTTTTATCAAAATCTTATTTACATCTTCCAATGTCCTACAACTTTCAAATTCCTCAAAATTATAATTTCGTATTCCCTGAAAACCTATTTAAATCTTCTATCTTCTAAAAAAATGAATATTGATTTGAGTATTTCAATATCATTATTTTAAAATTTCTAAGAGTTTACTGAAAAACATCTTGCAGTCAATTTTATCAACTTCCTTTTGTTGGTACATTAGCATCAAGCCAGTTAACACTCAATCGTCAAAATCTCTGGACACTTAATCATTTGAAACTTGTGTGGGATCTTACGACTATTAAGATATTCTTGATTCTGCTCATCAATAATTTCTCAAAATATTTCAGAAATTAATAATCAGATAATAATAAATAATTTATAATAATATAATAAATAATATATAAATTTGTGGTTGTAAGCTAAGTGTTTAGGTTTGACAATTTTACAATAATTTATGAATTTTAATATTTATATATAAATTACTTAAGTAATTAGATTCGCCTTTAAATCTCCTTGCTTATTATCTATGCCAGCCTTTTCTGGGTTTGTTTATCAAAAAAGTTTTAAAATAGTCTCTCATATTAATGTTACAAAAGAAAATTAGTTACTAAAATCTAAATGATCCTCATCCTTTTAACATAAATAATAATTAAAAGACTCCAGAAATTTTTACTTCTAAACCCACTCTACACATAGCATCCTTTTTCTAAAAACACAAGAAGAAAAACTTACGACAATAAAAAATTTCATGAATAAAATTTTGTGAATTGTAATTTAACTCAGCTTAACCCTTTCATGACGACTGTACCGCAGAATAAAATCTGCTTTCAAATAACGAGTGTACCGCATGGCGGCCCGTGGATATATTTGAAGTTTTACGCCAGTGTCTATGGTGTATAGAGGGAACTCAATAATTATCTAAAAGGTGGTATAACATCATACTTTAAACCACTTGTTGATTTCTTTTTTCAATTTTTTACAATTTGAAAATTGTTGAAAAAAGAGTGTAAAAAATATGAATGAAATTATTGATTTTACAATAGCAGATACTGGAGAGAAAAGTGATGAAAATTTTGATCTTTATGATTCTAGTGATGTCAAAAGTATCATAGAGTATGAAGAAGATTATATACATTCACCACCACTCGTCTGTACGCGCTGAAAACCAAGTTTGGGTTAGTGACATGGTTGGAGCATTGGATGCTAGTGATGTTGATAACAGCATAGAAGCTAATGCAGAGTCAGAGAGCGTAACAATTTCTGAAAGTGAAGTTTCACCTCCTTTATTGCCCCATGCTGTCGAAAAATTACCACTTAAATTACAGCCAGCATACAAATGTGCAAGGACCAGAGGAGGGAATATATATGTGTATGATTTATGCATACTTGTGGAGATATCGTACCATAATCCTGTATTGGTCAACACTGGGGAAAGAGTGAAAAAAATGGTGAAGCAATTATCAAACCGTCTGTGTTCAACTCCAACAATAAGCACATGGGTGGTGTTGACCTGGTCAATCAACAGCTCTGTGGAATCCAGTCCCTTTGTAAAACTTATAAATGGTGCAAAAAGCTTGCTATTTGTCTAATACTTCAATGCATTCACACAAAATTTATGTACAAGCTATTAACAGCAACATTGGATTTCCTGCTGCATAAAACCTTTCTTGAACTGCTCTTTGAACTAATCTACTAATTGAACTAATTATCCTTCATCTGGTTGTACACATCTTAACTTTTTATATATTTTGCTATAAGGTTAAAAGATTAACCCTCTTTTAACTTAGAAAATTTACTTCAAAATTTTAGACCCCCTAAAAAAAAGCTATAATTTTTGACAAAGTGCTCAGAAAAGTTTATTTTTTTTTTTGTTTGATTATTAGTGCATTTGTGTATGTTCTGATATTGAAAATATAACATTTAAATGCAATCTTTTATTTATTTACTTGCAGATGAAGTCAAAAATTTGTCTTTTTATATCATTTCAATTTCTCACATTTTTGGTCAGGTGACCTAACAAAATAAAGAAATCAAAATATAAGTTGAAAGCTACTTAACTAACAAAAAAGACCTTAATTTTGAATATCCGATAAGCAGTTTTGCTTCATAATGAAAAGGTATAAATTAGGTAGTTTTGCGCTCAGTCAAATAGCGTTAAAAATACACCTTTGTGAATCTTTTAAAAAAGATCATTGGTACCTTATTTTATTGGTCTTGAAAGTTATTGAAATTTTCTGAGATTTTAGATTAGTGCGTTAATTAGATATTAAGTATGCTTGACTTGACTTATATTTATATCTATTTTAGTTTTTTTTTATTCGTGAGGTAATTTTTTTATTCTTTGGTATTATTTCATTTCAGCAGTTTATTGTTAGAAGAGGCTTTCTGGAATATTATTGGTATAAACTACACAAAATTATTTTTATGTAATTCTAGAGTTGAGTGGTCCTACTAAACATAGTTAAAACTAATTTCACACCTTATATGAGTTTTCTTTCTTCATTGTATAGTTTTGAAATAATTCTGCAGCATGATTGTTGTTAACAGGTGGTTTGATTTATCGTACTGATTAGTAATTATTGCGTAATGTACTGTAAAAGTGTAAGTTTAAATAATTTGAATATCGATAAAAGTGCACACCTACTTTGATAAATAATATGCTTTTTCTAGGACAATAAGAGTGAGTTTCACTCTCTAAGACAAAAAGATTAAACACTTTAGTGATTAATTATTAACTTAGTGATTAAAACGTTTTAATCACTACAATTTAGTGTTTATGGGATCCCTGAAAACCAATTTTATGAAAATGTAGAAATCTCCAATAAAATGATAAGTTATACTTTTATAATGAAGAAAATTATTACACAACGGCTCATCAAAAAAGTCTGAACAGATAAAATGTTTTTACCGCAGTGGGAATCACGGAAAAATTAGCAATTATAAAAATAAAATAGTTTTTATGTTAAAGAGTTAAATATTCAATGAACTAATTATTTATATTTTTGAAAATAATAAACGTTTTAAATCTGTTGCGTGTTTGATAACAGTGATGTTAGCTATAAATAAGGAACATTTTTATTTTTATCTTCTAACATCACCATTTATATGGAAAAAAAGCAATAAACTAATTTTGATAAAATTTCGGAAATGTTGTTTATTGATCAAAAAATGGCCATAATTCATGTCCTGGGGACTGGGCACCACTAATCAGAATATTGTTCAGAGATAGTTCAAACGCTTTACTTGCACTAAGCCTCTGGTTCGAGCCCTGGTGTGGGTGCTGATTTTTTAAGTTTTACTTTCAATGATCTCTCGCCATTATGGTAAATAATTTAAATTCAATTAATTAAAATATGTATATATTTTCAAAATGGCCAAAATGTAAAAGCGATCATATCAAAATTAAAAAAAACAAAAAATTTTTTTGAAAAACACCAAGAAATATAATTTTTATACCAAATTTAATACCTTCTATATTTCTCACTATAATCCTTTAACATGCAAAATTTTAAAAAAAAGTCATGAATTGGTAAAATTTCAAACTGTTGTTTTGAAAATGACAATGTTACCAGACTGGGAATTGTGACTGAAAACATTTTCAATAAGGTCGACATTCCCAATTTATAAGAAATATCAGCACCAAAAAAAACTTTTTTTTAAAAAATCTAAAACCGTCACTTCTATATTTATGACCTTATACCTTAAAAAACTTAGCAGTTACTGAGAAAAGACATTATGAACCAATAGACATAGGAGATTTTTAAAGGCTCAGTCAGTTTCGTCCAGAGTCCAAAAAAACATTAAGCACCAATGTGGATTTCATATTGCAAATTTTTTACGATATTTAAACTGAATTTTTTCGGAAAATTCTATAACTTTTCCCGAGGGAAAGAAAAAAGTCTTATATAATCAAAAATAAGATATTTCCAACTGTGACAAACATACCTCTAATTTCAGTGCTAGTATCTTTTCGAAATCTTTAGCCTTTATTACAGCTTCAGCTGATATAGCATTAGTTACTGCCTCATAACAATTTGTCACTTCTGGTATGAGGTGTTGTTTTATTTGTATGGACATCACAGCGTATAAACCATTGTTTGTTGTGTAAACATCTGGTATATTGGAAAGTCTTTCGAGCCATTCTTGAAGCTGGGTGATGTTGGTCTGAAAAAATGTGCATAAAAAGTGAAAATAAAAAAAATATCCACTATTTCTTTTAGCTTCAGTATTTTCACGTACTATATTTTCTTTGTTGTCTGTTTTTCATATCTAACAAGAATTCAGCAGCTCATTGAAATAATAAAACAGAATCTTTATTTGTAACTATAACAAATTATTAGTTAAGTCTTAAATTTTAAACTCCTTCATATCATTCATTTGATATTTGGGTAAATACACAAGTAAATTAAACAAGTACTTGCTAACAAATGGGTTTGGAGAAATTTTCTTTCAATGTACGATTAAAATTATTAGATATTTGTTAAATCTATCACAATAACATTTAGTTTCTCCATTTTTCAGACAAACTTTTACACCTCTTTCTTGGCCTGAGCATAAGAAAAGGTTTAAAATGGCCGACAAGCATTATCAAAAACATTATTTTCAAATATTAGAAAGAACAAGAACTTGCTTTCTTTGGAAAAATCAAAAATTTTATTATTTTCTGATCGAAATTTTCAGAATAACAAATGACTTGGGTAAATACATAGAATTCCATACAGCCTTAAGTATGTGGCTTATGCAGTCAATCTAACCAGCAATGGAGCTTTAGATAAGTAACACCTCACAATTTAATCAGAACCACTTAAAATACATCACAACGCCTAAACCAAGCAAGCCCTGATGAGTCATAGTTAAAGTCAGGACGCTTTGATTGTGGATATTGATTATGGAAATATCACAATGAAAAGCTCAAAAATATTAACACTTCAGTTGGTTGCAGTTGGTTAAATAAGAACAGGTTAAACATTCAGTAAATAAACAAGTGAAAGAAGTAGAAAACTTAACACAAACACTGGTTTTACATGGGTTACAACACCGACACACATATACAACAACATCCTTGTCAGTACCCGTCAGTTGTACATCAGTATGTACAACTGTTGGGGAAGAAAGAATCAAAATGTGTATCATCATGTATATTAAATTTGAATGTTTTAAATAGATGCTTAGAATCTTTAACTCTACCTTTTTATTTTTTTCTTTACTAAACTATTTATCCCTTTTTCCTGTTATTTTCCTTTTTAGCGTTAGTAATTTACATTGACAATTACCATGTTGGCACTAATTTATAATTAACAATTTAGGTATGTATATTTTGTCGCTTACGATTTGCAATGGAAGCCTTGAAAATATTGTATTGAAACAATGGTATAAAATCTAGTTCTAAAATGTCATTAACCCAAAACTGCTTTCATTACCAGCAGACCAACAAGACTTTCATAACAGTCCAAAAATATGACTTTTAACAGAGCATCGTTTTAAATAAAAGAGTGAGTCTAAATTTTCTACAACAAAAGAAATCCTAATTAGAAGTGATAATAGAAAAATTACTCATAATCACTGAAATACTACATCAAATACAACAAAATCCCATGGGAGATGAAACTACTTAAAAAACCATTAATAAGTGAAGCATATATTTTGTTACCCACATTACGTAAGAAAATGTATAATTCTAATCTTGATAAGCAATCATTTTATGATAATCTTTTTCTAAGATATCAGGTTTGCCAAGGTACCAACTATGGAGATGTTTTCCAACTTATTGTGCTTGTGGTTCACCTTTAACAGTGGATCAATCATTAATCATTTCAAAAACTTGGTTGATACAGGTACTGACTGACCAATTTACCAAATTGTTGAGAGAAATTTCAAAATATGTTAGGATTGAGCACAAATTGATCCCTTTTTCAAGGATGATCCTTAAATTAAAGGATTACATCTTTAGTGATGCAGCAAAAGCAACAGCTGATTTTGCTGCTCAAAAATGATGGGAAAGAGAGATTTAATATACCAATAATAAACCCATTGGATAAATCATACTCTCACTTGAGCCTAAAAGATACGGATCATCAAATTGGAAAGAACTTTGAAGCCAAGCACAAGTCTTTGTTAACTATTGAATTCTCTTATCTTGGAGGTAAAAACACTGGAACGTCATTGTTTATCAAGTGACTTATAACCATAATTTTTGAGAAAAAAACGTTAATGACTTTTTCAAAAGTATAACATAAAATTGAACTTATACATTGTTGCACATTTAACTTTTTTATAATTTTTTAGATATTAGCTGATTTAAACTTTTTTAAGTTATAGATATGTGTATAAATAAAACAAATTTAAATTTAGTTGTAACCATGTAAATGAGAATGCGTTAGGTTTCTATATTATTTCATTAGTTTATTCAGAGTTGAGTTTATCTGTTTATTTTTACCCCAAAATAATTTTCCAAAAAAGAAATACTCTCTTATTAGGAAACTAAAAATGTTTAATACATTTGATAAATACCTCTATTTCCTTAGTCGTTTTTGATAAAACAGACATATTTTGTGATTTTTTGTGAATAAAAAGTTCATCAACCCATCTATATGAATGAATTAACCCATCAAGTTCCTTTGCATCTGTTTCAAACAGCAACTTCACTTGTAAGATCACTTTTTCAGCACTGAAAAAAAAAATGTAACATGCACTTAGTGTAAGATGCTCTCGAAAACAAGCACCAACTTAAATAAAAAGAAAAGCTCTTAGTATAAATAGATTTTAATAAAAATTATCAAAAAGACCAGATTTATCATAGAAAATACATTAAGTTTCAGCAAAATCAAGGAGTAGAGATTAATTTAGGTTCCATGCCAAAGAAGAACTTCGAGCCTAAATTAACCAGCTGTATGAGGAAACAATAAAAGAAACTTTTACTCAATTTTGTAATGAGATTGATATCTTGCAACAAGAAGTGCCTTTCTGTCTGTAAATAAGATAAATAAGAGTCAAACAGTGCAAATTAAGCAAGTTTTTCTTGACTAACATTTTTTAAAAAATACACTTGCCTGTATTTGCTAAATCAACAAAAAAATGCATCGACTTAAAAACTGCATTCGCATGAAAAATAACATGGTAACTTATATTTTAAAAAAAATTTATTAAAAATAACTTCTATTATTATTAATAATAAAGCTGTATGCTTGAACAAAAATTTATAGTTATTACATATTTCATTATATTATATGATCGTAATAACTACAAAAAGTAACAATAATTTATTTTAATTATTAATTTTCTAAAATCTCAGAAAAAATTTAATTTCGGATCCAAACTGAAATCTATTTAAGACTCGAAGAATTTTTAACACAACTAACAAGAAAAAATTATCTAAAATATAATAAATAATACTTTTAAAATTCATTCAAAATTTTGGCAGAATAAAGAAGCAGTTCTATGACTTGAAAAAAAAAAGCCAAGCTATGAATTTATAAATATATTAAAATGACAATAAATATTAGGAATTAAAGATTCTTTTTCAGATTAAATGGGAGCCAGGAAACATAGTGGTGAATGTCTTTGGGCCAGGATTTTTCTGGTAAATGGCTGTTAGGCAAAAAAAATCAGTATGGAAGTCTCAGAAAGTTTACCAAGAGATGATGTTAGTTTAAAATTTCAGAAAAATACACCTGTTATTTAAATCGTTAACATTGCCTAACACAGCCTAAAAATTTTTAGGGAAAGTTATTAAGCACATGGACATGAAAGAACTTTAGTAAGTTAAGTATATTAAATCTTGGCTGATAAGGTTAAAGAGATTAAAATAGTTAGATTTTAAAACTTACTTTTGTAAAACTGAGGAAATGAATAGATATTTCTTAGATGCCAAGCTATCTTCCTCTTGGACAAAACCCTCCATTTCCTTATCATTTCTAGCAAGGTCAACTGTTAAGTTTGGAATTGACATCATGCTTTCTAGCATTTTTTGCATATAATTCATAAAGATATCATATATTCCTTCAGGTTTTGTATTTAGAAAAATACCTGTAGGCAAGACTTCAAAATTTAATATAAATACAGGTTCATCTCTGTTTCCAAGTAAGGTGGTGGTGAAAAACTCAACAAACTGTTTGCTAATAGTTGTTAAAAGAGTTGATGTTATCATTGTGTTTATAAGAAAAGCTAAATGATGCATTTTCACAAGATTTTTCATCCCAATGTCTTTATTGTGCAATTGATTTTCTTTAATTTTTTTAGAAATTGACATTGACATCTTTTTACTTGCAAAAGTATCATGTAATTTTGCATCACAGTATTTTAAATATAATTCACATTCTTCAACGCATCTATCTAAAACAGATTGGCTAAGCGAGAATAAGCGTTTAAGACTTTTATTAGAACAACATACATTATTAATTAAAATTTTCTGTAGCTCACGCAAAGACTTGTTAGCAACAATTTCAGGGAAAAACTTAACGTTTTTCATTTGATACAACAAATCTTGAATATATAATAAAGTATTAGGAACAGCTGGGATCTTCAAAATGTGCTTTGCACTAATTGCTGATTGAAATTTTGCAAAATTGTTACATTTGTGAAAATATTTCCATCTCTTAAACATTTTTTTAGCCCAGAAATTTCTGAAAAAATTGATATTTTTCATAGCTTCAAAAGAGATGGCTTCTGCATACCATTGTCCTAAAGGAGAAATATCAGAATTACAGTTAGCACGCACATATAAAACACCAAAAACAGACATAATAACATGTTCTTTTCGGACAGTGTGTTTCGTAGCTATCTCAAGATTGTATGGTTCATATTTTATTGAAGGTGCAAAATTCAAATACCAAATTGTCACTTTGTCAGTTTTCATTGCGGACTGCATTAAATATCCAGCAATGTCTTTCCCTGTTTTTAATGACTTGATCTTTATACTTCTGACTGGTTTTTCATATGTAGATATTTTATTACAGACTGCAGCATCAGAGTATAATAGTATTTCTTTGGAAGATATTTGAGGCAAACCAGTGTTCACACTTATTAAAGTTAATCCTAATGCTTTTGTCCACGTACACTCAAGACGAGATAATTCAATCACAACTTGAGGTAAAGACAACTGTATATCACCCATGGTCAAGGCTTCGGGTCCATATACTCTGGATTTGAGACAAGGATCTGAAAACTGAAAAATGTCTTGGTCAAGAGAATGATGATTAAGTCTCTGTATAACCATCTTTTCATGATTTTCAGATAATCTTTTAGCAATTTTGAATTTTGAATTAAAATTATTATTAGCACTAAATGAATGAACTGAAACAAAATTAACATTTGGGAAAGACTTTTGCAATAACTGCACAATGTGGAGGTGATGAAGATCAGCATTGAGCTCAGAATAACGATAAACCCGACCAAGGTAGTGTAAAACCTTTTTAGATTGAATAACATAGCTTTGTACTGATGGAAATAAATGTAATACTTCTAATAGGTGAATCCATGCCCCAAGATGGGATGACTGCAGAGCGTGCACACATGATCTTATTAGTATTTCTTCCAAATATTTAAGTTGCTCTTCGTTATAGTTTTCATTGATACTTTTAAATGCAACATCTTTGACTCGTGGTTCTTCATCAAGTTTTTTATCAGCTATAGAAACATTACGTTGACATAGTGATCCTATTAGCGATGCCATTAATAACGCAAGTATGATTTCATTCTATCTAGAAAAAATTATAAGCATTGCTAAATTTCAGAATTTCAGATAGAGGTTAAATTTAAAGTCAAAATTTCCCTATCTAAATTTAACTTCCACCCTCCCTATCTAAATTTTATCTTTAATTTGCCATAACTCTTTTTAATAATATTTTTTGCTGACATTTTTCTTGCATAAACAAAATAATTAAGCTTTCAAAGAAAGAACTTTTTAACAAAATGTTCAAATTTATGTGTCAATGTTTGGGTCACTACTAAAATCCAAATAATTTTAAACTTAATTAACTGACTTCCTGATCATTGATAAACAAAAGTTAATATTATGTATCTTTTTTAATCAGAATAATCCAGCTCTGATTTACAGGAGAATAAAATTCATCTATGTCAAAACCATATTGGGCGGGAATATTGACTCTCAGAGTTCGTCAAAGTTGGTTAACGTTGCTAATGATTATGTAAATACATATAGACTTCTTCTGATGATACATGATCTCGGGGATAAAGATCAGATTTTGAAAGAAACAAGAATATAATGAATACTTATATTAAATGTAGTATGTGGAATGTTTTACTCACCTTCTACAGAAAAAGGAAATATCGCAGTGTTTTTGACTGCCGACACGCAATTTCTCCCTAAATATAATATAAGTGCACTTTTAAAGTCTGGTTTTTCAGGGATCCAAAGATTGAGGGTATATTCCAGGCTAAAAGTTATTCTTACAACATAACTCTGTGATCCTGCAGAGATCCTGCAAACTTCTGAATTACAAATATAGAGCTAATAAATTAAGGTGTGCGGCGATATCCTCAAAACATTCAGATATGTTCCATTCAGTCTAACATTCATTCGTAACAGAATGCGACATTCATATAACGAAGTCTACTAAGAGTGTCGGAATCTTAAAACTAAAAAATCAAAAGGTGTCAAAAGCATACGTCAAGATTGATTCTGTCAGTGAAATTAGTAAACCACTAAAGTTTTTAATCAATCTCTCGTTGACCACTGCTACTGCTCCTACCCAATGGAAACAAGCAAATGTAATTCCTCTCTTCAAATCTGGTAAATTTAGTGAGTTCGATAATTACCAACCAATTTTGGTTCTTCCAGTCATCTCCAAAATCCAAGAAAGACTTATCCACAAACAATTACTTTGGCACCTTGTGTCATTCAAATTACTCCATAGTAAACACTCTACTGAACTAGCTACCACATACTTTTTAGACCGCATTAGAAAAGAAACGGACAGCGGCAAACTTACCAGAGCTGTTTTTTATAGATCTTTCAAAAGCATTTGACACCATTAGCCATGGAGGTCTATTAAACATGCTCCCATCCTATGGTATTAATTCAACTCAACTAAATTGGTTTTCAGAAATTTGTAAATAAATAAATAAGCAAATCAATAAATTATTCATTTAAAAGGCGTCAGATAAAACAGTTTTTACAATCTATAAATCCTTTTTTCAGAAATTACTAATTAAGATTGTATATTTATTTTCTTCATTAACATAGAGAAACCAGTTATATATAATTATATTATATAAAACAAGTGCTTTTTTTGAAATGCTTGTGCATAAAAGCTAAAAATTGTAACCAAGAGAAAAAAAATTATCTAAAAAACAGCACTAAAGGCTAGTTTTGTACTAACGCAAATAAAAAAAATTCCAAGAAAAATTTATTCATTTTTATTTATTTATTTACCATAATGGCAGGAGATCATCGAAAATCAAACTTTTTGAAAGATGACCGCCCACAAAAAATGGAGTTGAAAAAATTATCCTGATCATTTTTCACCATGTGACGCATAGGTAATTTGCAATTATAAACAAATCCTTTGTTTCAGAGGTATCTTAATCATTTCATTGTGAAATTCAGAATACTTGAAATTTCTTTTTCACTTATTTCATTTTTGATTTGCTTAAATGAGGAATTTAATATTAAAATTGTTCACATAATCAGGTTTTTAGAAAAATCCGTCATTTTTGTTTAAAACAAATAAACTTGGCCTAGAAAAAGTAAAGCTCTTGGTCCTAGACCCTTATAAAGATAAAATTTTAAATGTAACCAAAATTTTGAAAAATTTGTGAAATTTCCTTTATAAAACTAAAATTTTATCAGATTCCCTGTTTAAGTAAAACAGTTTTTAGGTCTATTTTTTTAACAGTATGTATTAGTTCATCTTTTTTGTTGTCATTTCAGTTAACAGCATACAATGAGACTTTTAAGGCATTAAATTAATATTCTGAAGTCTATTAAACATAAATTAAACTTTTTCATGGCTGTCCGCAACCTTCACAGCATGGAATTCATTTCACGTTACCTTGTTACCTTATTCACATTACCTTGTGAAACTATCAAAAATATTGAAAATCACCCTTGAATCTTTCTTTTATAACTTAAGCTATTTAAATTATCTTTAAAAACGATAAAAACTATTTAAAAAATAAAGGATATATCCTTCAGAATAATATAAACATTATATATTTTAGTTGCAAAATTTATTAGTCAAGACACCTTTTTTTCAAAGATCTGCAAATGTTACAAATTTTCCAGACCTTTTAAGCTGTTTCCAATGTGGTTTTTTGCAAAAGCTTAGAAAAGGCTTAAATTTTAAAACCATGCAAGGAAGAAAAGTCTTTTAAATCAGCAAAAAGTAAATTTTAAGGGGTATATAAATCCCAAATTTTTTAGGATTATAAACTTTTTAAAAATTCTAAATATCTCTAAAACTCTCAAAAGCATAGTTTTTATAAACCGCATCAAAAATTTTTTATTACTAAAAACTGCTTGGAAGAATAACTATAATAACCAAAATAATAACTAAAACTGGTTTACATGAACTCTTTTAATATGTTCAAAAAGCATATAAATGTATATAATTTTTACAAGACAAATTTTCTGAAAAACAGTTAACTGTTTTACAACTACTGTATGCAAAAACTCTGCATTTTTATTCTTTCCCTCTCCTCAATTCTATCTACCCTTCTGATATAATCAAACAGTTTTGTCTGGTCATTTCTTAACAAATGTTTAAACTATACCTTACAGCTCCCTATTATTACTGTGTTGCAAAGTATAATAACACAAATTTGAATCCAACACTAATTTTACCCAACATAATTTTTTTTACAAATCCAGTTTGAATACATATCCAAACTATATATTGTCATGAAAAAATAACTGTTTTATGACATTAGCAATACTATTATTAGCTTAAAGCTTATAAGTTAATTATGAAACTCAAATACAGATTTATGATGAATAAAGACAGAAATTGGAATAAAAAGTAAAAATTTGAGGATAACAGTGTATTTTAACGTTGGATTCAAAATCATGTTTAAAAACGCATGTGACATCAAAACTTACACCTGTCTGTCTAACATTATTTAACATAACTAGACGAATCTTTCTCACAATATTACAGGGGTTGGAGCAAGAGGGAGAGAATAAATCCATTTGATTATTTTTACACTTTGCAAAAACTTTGGTTCAAGTCATAATTTTAAATAATTGTCATTTTTACATGGTAATTTTTCTCAAAGGTCTCAACATCATGGAAAAAATGAAAATAAAATCAAAAAAGTAGCTTTAACCCGTAACAAAAATCTAACAAAAAAAATTTAAAAGCACATGGTATCAACACCACATGGAAAGCATACTACCATATTTGTTTACCGAGCTGCTTGCTCCTTTATTTTATTTTTCTAATCTCCAAGTTCCACTCTCAAGCGTAGATGATGAAAATATCACTGGCGCTGAGTTTAACAATGACTATAAACGTCATCATACTTTTAAAATCGATTTGCATAAATTCGATGCTAATGGTGAGCCAAAATTTTTATTTATTACGAAAAAAATTAAAGCAAAAAAGCCGGAATTCATTTTGCAGTAACGTGAAAAATTCTCTATAGTAAGGAAGTTTTTTTTTTTTTTTTGCTGACTCCGCAGAAAATTCGTGTTTTTTTTTTTTGTGCCTAAATTCGTCCCTATTTTTTCATGATTTGTCTCGCCTCCCCATTTCTTTATTAATATTATTTGAACATTAGAGAATAATTCAATCGAGGCAATAGTTATCAAATCAAAACCGAATCAAAATAGAAAATTTATTTCTATTTACAGCTTTATTGTATATAATTTACTGGTAGCGTAAGAATATTTGTTGTTTGTTGAATTCTGCTGCAGTTTTTTTTTCTTATATCATCAATTACTCTATACAGTTTTTAACTTTGGCATGCCAACAAGCTTGCCATGCTTTCTCAAACCTATATATATTGATTTACTTTTTATTCAAAAATTGTTTTTATGGCTGCAATATAATAAACTTTTCAACAAACTTGAAGAAAAAAATGAACCCAAGCGGCGCTGCATTTTGGTAAAAATTAGTTGGTGTTTGCTAATCAGTAAGAATGAATATTACGTAATTACTCGTACTGTTCTTTGTCTTACACATTTTTCTTGGTTCTTGACCTAGCAGAAATTGTATTCCTGTTTACCAGTCATTTCTTAAACGACAAAAAAACGTTCAGTTAAAAGATAAAATCGTGTTCATCAGCAATAACATTAACAAGTATACCGATTTTCCTTCCTGTTTTATATTTGCTGATAGAATTTTATTTGAAAGTAACTGTAAATTGTATTTGAAATTTGTAGATAAGTCAAAATTTTTTTCATATAGATGTTTATGCAAAATTTAGGGTATGTGGGTTAAGTAACCAAAAGGATAGATATCTTGCCTTGTATGCTTTAACGGCATAATGCATAGCCCGCCCTTTTTTCTAGGACCAGTCACTTATGATGAGACTGCCTTATCGCCAGTTTATGTAGTATTTAAAATGGAATCACTGCGATAATGCAGGACTACCGATTAGCTTGGTAAACCATTGAGATTGGGATTGGTTATGATTAAAACCCATGACCCTGCTGGTAGTAGTATAACCATTGACTGTTCACTAGTATTTCTATGCAAAATATAAGAATCAGTAAAAGCTCACTTGATTGATTCTTCTTTGATTGAGCCATTACTATCAAAAGCAACTTCTTCACACTTCTGTATCTATTGGATGTCGAAGGAAACTTTTGTGAGGCTAAAAACTCGCGTAATTTTTTTGACAAACTTTTGCGAATAACTAAACGTTTTTACTCATTTTTATAAACAGCCAGATGTTTAGGTGTGAAGCTAAAAATTTTGTCAAAAAAGTTCGATGCTGATTTTTAACAACATTTAAATTATGATGTAAAGATAGTTTTTACTATTTTCTATGTTCATTTGAAGAGATCAAAGATCACCGAATATAAACAGACCCTTAATCTTATGTGTCCAGAAAGTTTCTTGATTAAGTAAATAAAGGCATTTTTCAATTGCCTAAGTAATTATTCAAGCAATTTGATTTAACATCAATTTAAATTTTGTCAAGCAAATCAACTAGTACCAGATGATACAGACTTATAAAAAAATTATTTTATTTAATAATTCTGAATAATTGATTTATATAACATTTTTCTGTGGAGCTTTTGTCCTAGGGTTCTTTTTCCGAAGGGCATTTATCAGAGGGCATTTTTCCGGGAGGATATTTTCCGAAGCTCTTTTTTCATTGGTTTTTTTCCTTAGAATCAGCTATAACCTTTTAAAATCGGACTTTATTGGCTTGTGTAGCCCCAAGGGGGGTGGGGTGTGACACAAAGTGCCTACGGCCAATTATTCCAGATTTACTCCTAAACAACTACGAGTTTTATTAAAGAACTTGGCACACAAGTAGTTCAACTCAATGCAAACACAATGACTTGCTAAAATTGACATGATGACATCGTTTTCGTAAAAAATACGACAAGCAGTTAAAAGTATGGATCAACCGCCTTTGGTACACACAACTTTAAGTCCACCTTCTAAGTTAGACTTGATGATTGTTGAGCAAAAAACCTGAGTTTACTCAAAAAATTTCAAAATTATTAGAATAGCATGATAAGTAGCAAAGTTTAATGCAGATTTCAAAAACATGTTGTTATTTAAGTTTAGTTTAGTTTAGAAAAACATCCAAAAACTTAAGATAAGGTATGGTAAACGTTCCATAGAAATGGTAAATGCAGTGCAGTTTTATTCCTCTTTTCCTGGAAATCTAACAATAAATATTATTGAAAAGTCTACTTTCCCTGGTTCACGAAAAATAAAAACACTGTTTTTCAAACTTAACAACAATGCAATTGTAGAATTCAATTGAAAAGGGTAAATCTTATATAACAGGAGATTTTTAGCTTTATTTTTTAATCTGTTTATTTTTAATTTCTTATTTTCACGAAAGCATATTTTCCGCAAACTACCAGCACCAAAAAGTAGATTACTAAAGACCTGATAAAGGTTTTTACTTCAAATTTTCAGGGGTTATTCATCTTGTTTATAGATAGGGATTGGCCCAATTTTTAGGCATATTAAACTTACTTCAATTCAAAATATTTCCTTTGAACGTATTTATCACACATATAATAATATTTTTTAATTTCACCACAATTATGTATCAACTTTAAATTTCTTCAAAAAAGTGGGCCAACCCCTTCTTTGATAGATCAAGTTCATATCATGAAAATTGTAAACTTTCCACATGTGTGGTTCTTAAGTAATATGCTTTTTAATTGTCTTCATGTGATGTATCAACAGTGTAAAAATGAAGGTTATCCAATTACTCAAACAGAAAATAAATTTTTTACCTTAGTCCCACCTTAAAAGCTACAGTTACAGGTAAACCTATTGTAATTTGCTATGTTTACTGTATCACTAGAAATTTGATATTACAGGATTAGACTTTCCATGTGTTTCAAAAATTTCTAAAATCTGCTCTTTAAAATTTATATTCCGGTCTGTAGAATATATTTATTCTGTTATGTAAATTTTAAAATCTGGTCCATATTTTATCATAGTAAATATTTGCATAATAAATACTTATGAAATATCTATAAAATATATACAAGTTTTTTTCCAAAAATTAACTCATGTTGAGAATTTACCACCGGAAAAATATTGAAAAATTCCAAAAAAAATTTTCACTGTCTTAGACCTTAAGAACAGTTAGGAAAATTCACAAAATTCCACGATGGTACCATAAATACAAAACAATATACAGCCAAATGAAAATGCAGTGGAAATTGTGTGACGCCCTCCCCCTTTTTTTTTGGTTTTCCCACCAAAAATGCAAAAAAAAAAAATTATTTACCTCCAAATTTATTTGCTGAAATATGCTGATAACTGATAAATATGCTAATAAATATGCTGATAAAGTTTTTTTCATTATAAGTAAAAAATTGTTTCAAAATTTTGGTGTCTCTTAGAGTGGTAGAGAAGTTCGGTGTCTCTTAGAATGATAAAAATTTTGGTGTTTCTCTGTGTGGTAGAGAAGTTTGGTGTCTCTTAGAGTGATAAGAGGTTTGGTGTCTCTTAGAGTGATAAGAAGTTTGGTGTCTCTTAGAGTAGTAAGAAGTTTGGTGTCTCTTAGAGTGGTAAAGAAGTTTGGTGTCTCTTAGATTAGTGCAAAAGTTTGATGTCTCTTAGAGTGAATATAATTTGAAATACTAAAATTATTGCATGATTTATTTTCAAAAAAATTTAGACGTTTAGTTAAAATCTGTGTCACAATATAATCGTCTGCAGACAATCTTGCTCATACTTGCTGGAACGCGTTGGCGGTAACTTCTGGTACCCGGCACTGTCCAGGCTAACTTATACCTTTTTACTTAACTTATTCTAGTTTGAGTAAGTAAGTATTTATTCACTATCAATAAAAATTTTACAAAATAAATGTTAAAAACTTCGTTTTAAAAAAAAAAGA
>JAUZNK010022990.1:0-20325 GCA_035046665.1 Euphysa ruthae | reverse complement strand
TATATATTAACAAAATGGTGGATATTAAAATCTTAATATAAAATAAAATTATAAAGTTTTTGCAATTAAGCACGTATTATAAGCCTCTGATATTTTTTGCTCTTTAGTGCTATATTTCCTTTATTTTTAAGTTCTAAATTAAAAATGAATCCATTGCAAGGCAATAAAGGTTTAATCGATTATTTACGCCATCTAATATTCTAACCTTTGGAAGTATCGTAAATCTATTTGTTCAAACCTTTTCTTATGCAGAAATGCGGAGAATTACGCCACAACAAAATCCAGGTAGATGCACGAAATTTAAGGTTATTTTGTTCTTGATAGCTTTTTGCTAATGTGCATATGCTCCACAGATAATGAAAAAGGCATTTCATCTAATGTAAGCAGTGTATAGATTTTTACAATAACATTAGGGCAGAAAACTCAATATTTCTCTGTTAGCTAAATTAAATAATCTTAGCGTCCTTTATTTATTTCAAGAGGGTGTATCATCATCTGGCAAGATAGCCGTCTCTGTTCCTTTAACTTTTGATCTAGAAATGCGCAAAAAAAAAAAAAACACAAATATATCATGTCAATTTATAAATTTTAACCATGAGCCATGTTTAACTCTACAGAATTATACTTAAAGTCAAATTGCTTTCAAATCACATATATGCTAAGGTAATTTTTATCAAAGAACAAGCTCACCTCATGAAGATTTATTTTAAGACAATAAATTTAAAACTCTGGCTTGCAGTCTCTTAAAATAAGTTTTCCAAAAAAAATGTTATATCATACCTGAGTATAAATTCATCTAATTGATAGGGTTGGTGGGAAAGTTGATTTTTTAGCTGTGCAAAAAAGTAAACTCAATGAATCACGCAAGAATAATTAATTTTCGTTATCAAGTTACCAGATTTTATATTTTTGGGAAATCGATTGGCGTAGTGATGGATTGAATTACCTGGGATATGGTTAAGTATAGTTGTTAGAGAAATTTTGTTTCGCGCCGCGAAAGACTTTTGGATGTTGTAAAAATCACATTTTTTGAAAAGACTAAGCCTAAAACTGAAAAAAAATTTCCAATTTCAATAGGAAAAACATTATTTAATGTTGGCGGGAGTGAAATCTCAATAGAATTTCTGAGACTACTGAAATCTTTCAATGGGTAGGTATTTCTAACGGGAAAGTATTTTCAATGTATAGGTAGATTCAATGGAAAGGCATTTTTGTTATATTACCTTTTGGCCCTTTTTCAGACGACATTCACAAAATTTTCATTGTCTCCAATTAAATTTCCTCCAACAATTCCAAAGCTTTTCGATTTTCTTCCACATGATCTTTTAATCTTCTGGAATTTAGATAAATCTTCTCGATATATTGTATATTATTTAATAGATATATCAAAAAGGAAACGTCACGTTCGCATTAGTTCTTTCTTAAGTGAGTATAATGTCTCAATAATGTCTGGAGTACTACAAAGTTTTGAGCTAGATCCAGCATTTTCTATCAATGACCTAATATTATTTGTACAGACTTCTTTTATTTTAACTTTTCATTAAATTCCAATGAAAATCTTGGTTACATTCCTTAATATAAAGATCACTATTAGCTAAATAGCAATTTAAAAACAAATCATGAGTTGAATATTTAGACTGGCTACGTTTCGAGAAGCAACTTGTCCCTGTCTTCAGACAAAATGCAAACAAATTGGATTATTTAAATAATTTAACAATTTAATTATGTTAATTATATTATATTATTTTATTATTATATCATATTATTATATATATTATTACTATATTATATATATATTATTTATATTATAGCATTAACCATTAAAACTTATGAAGACTTTAATGTACAGCAATTAGATTTCAGTAGCATCCAAAGTAATTCCGTAGGGATTAACGGTAATCATTTATAACTTTGAATGTGATACCGTTGTTTTTTCGGTAAGAACGAGAGGCTGTTTTGAATGCGAGGGTAGCTTGCGAAGAGTTCGGTATGAGTAGAAAGTAGTTGCAAAACGCTAATGAGGCTGTCGTCTTAAAATTAAATTAAAATTAAATTTAAGGTGATGCAAACGACATCATATGGTGACCACCACATGATGTCGGTCGCAACCATGCTGATTCGAAACACCGATCTTCTATCAATAATTTCTATTAGCTTTGATATGTTAAAACTGTTATTATTCCAACAACTCTTCCAAGCAACGGTTAGATATTCAGAATAACCTAAACTCAAAATTCTAGACAGAGAAATTGAAGAATTGAATCCCCTGATTATTGTATTTAAGTTATTAAAAAAAAAATGTTTTTCTTCTTTTAGCTAAATCACATTTTTGCTGTTACAAAAAAACCTTCCATTTAATATTAAAAAAAAAAAAAAAAAAAAAACACAAAAAAAAACAAAAAACACAATAACATGCTCTAATATCTAACTAAAATTTTTTCGGTTGCCGGCTTCTTTTTTCGGCTGCCGGCTTGTGTCAACTCACGTTAATGAAGTTCTGAACAAAAAAATCGATGAACTTCAACAATATTCACGAAGGTCGTGCCTTATTGTGGATAATTTGAATTTGGAGCAACAAAAAAACGTATTGCCAATACTCAGTGAAAACGTGGGTCTTCATGTTGAAGAAATTCACAGAGAAATTGACAAACTTCACCCAGTTGGTCCTGTGAGAGATGGTAAACAATCCATTACAATAAGGTTTCGGTAGCATGGCTTCCGTCAGTAAATTTACAAAAGAAGAAAAAGAGAAAAGAATACTACAAATAATAAAAAAATAAAATTGAGAGTCTCGCTCACCGAGCGACGGCGTAAACTTTTGGAAAAAGCTCGTAATTTTCTTGGAAATGAACCCAACTTTCACTTCGCCTTCGCTGATTTTAATGGTAGTTTAAAAGTTCGCTTAAAGGAAAAAGTGCAGAATAAGTTCGTTTTTGACTTTGAGGACGACATAACACTAGCTGAAATTTTAGAGAAAATTGACCCACGAAGTCAAACGGAAGATCTTCAAGTGGAAGAATAGTTTGGTAGGATCTAATTTATTTGCATTAAAACAAAAAAAAAAAAAAAAAAAAAAAAATTTTTTTTTTTTTTTTTTTTTTTTTTTTTTTTTTTTTTAATACCACCAAAGATCAAGTTTCTATCATAAAATTGCTTCTAACTTGTCTGTACACACGAGAACTAATATTATTACAAATTTTCCCAACTTAAAATTCTGATTTCCAGTTAGCAATGCTCCGTTATAGCCTAATACTTCATTTTGTGTAATCTTAGTAAAAGTAAAAAAGAAAAAAATGCCTTCAACTTTTGCAGTGTCAGAAGACATATACGGTGTTGGTCTAAAACAAAGTAATAAGAGTGAGAAGGTATTATTTAATTTAAATTTTTGTCTCTACAATAATAAAACAGATTTGTTATTGAACAATATTTTTTTCGTACTTTTGGTGAGGTTTTAAGAGAGGCAAAATTGAAAATGTTTAATTCTGCATTAGCCATTCTTCTCCCTGCTGAATTCTTCATTCAACGATAATCGTTTTATGTAAAAACTTGAAGTTTTATTTAGGTGCATGAGATTTGTTATTATGAAAATGAGGAAGCAACTTTGTGCAAAACATATTTTATAATCATTTATTAGACTTCCATTTATTAGACTTGAGAGTAAATGCAAATAACCTTATATCCTTTGCACCCTCCCAGATGATATTTTTGTAAAAATTTTCTGGTGATTATAAGAATGTTTATTCTAAGGTCGGGTGTTTTTTGGCGCAGTTTTTTTTGGCCTCGTAATTTAAGAGTTTTTTGTTTCATCACAGTTTGTCACCCAAATTAAAATTGCAGTATCAGTCGATGTCAAAATGCTGGTGCCAAATGGAATCATTCCAGTTATTCTCAACCCTACTCTCATTTGATTATTTTTCATTTCTTCATTCATTTCAATTCAACTTGATAAATTTAATCCAAAGGCTGTATTTAATTTTTTTGTAATTCGATATCTAAAGAGTAAAAAATATTGCTCAAAATTACTACTACTAATCGATTTTTTTTATATTAAACTTGATTTCAGGTAATGCAGTCTGTTGTCAAATTATTTGTTCAGATGTCAACACCAAACTATTGCATGCCTTGGCAAATGAAACGCCAGCAACAGTCTAAAGGATCTGGTTTTGTGATATCTCAAAGAAGAATTCTAACTAATGCTCATGTAGTTGCATATCAAAAATCTGTATGTTAAATTCTTATCTGCCAAAAAGCTTCAAATTAGAACAAGTCTAAAAAGTTATGATTGTTATTTTGTGTTTGGTCTTTTGTCTTGCTGCCTCTACTATTTAAAGTTTTATTTAAATTTCTTGCAGATGTTTAAAAAACTTACAAGGGTATAATTTTAATATTGTGTTATGCCCTTATTGTACTTGTAGGATTAATTCTAATCAAAATAACTTAATTTACAAACTATATCTCAATGACAATTACTATTCATTCCTTTGCTTTTATTTGATTATAGGTTTGTCCATGCATCTGTCACCTATCAAAATTTGTATATTTGCACAATCTTGGTCTATAGCAAGCTAATTCGAACTTTAGTTTCGTCATTATTCAAAACGAGCAGGTGCATGCATATCGTACTATATCTCATCAATTGAAGATGCATATAAAATTAGAATTATTCACTACTTAGTTTGATTATTCTTTTCATTGGCATCTAAAACGTATTGAAAGATTTTTTAACTTGTCAAATTAAATAACCTTTTAATTTAGGTACGTGTTCGGAAGCATGGAGATGCAAAAAAGTACATTGCTCATGTTCTGCACGTTGCTCATCAATTTGACATTGCTATGGTAATCATGAATTATTGCTATCAATGTAACTAAAGATTTATGTTGTTCTTTAGGACAAAAATTAAGAACCATTTGGTGTTAAATAGCTATGACTAATTAGATGAAGTTAACCTGTTCAAAACAATGTGAAAATGCGAATCTAGAAAAAAATGAGAAGTTAGATTCAACTTATGATAAAAATCGGTCTAAATTTTTCTTATATCTTTATATAATTTTGTTCTGTGATTCTTGTCTTTAAAGTTTTTATTATATTTTCTTGTAGAGCTTTTATAAAACAGTATGTACATATTGACTGTTAAGTTTTTCGTTGCGGAACTTAACCTTCAATATTGAATTATAGTTTTAAGAAAACTTTGTAAGTATAAAGTCATAATTCAAAATCCAATGCTAGAAAGATGTTTGGTGCTGTATAAACTTGTATTATTTCCTGTGATCAGACCAGTGATGAAACTAATTTCGTAAAAAATAGTAATTATTTAATTTTGATTTTAGTTATATAAAAAATAATCTATTCACCTTTGAAAAATATAGCAAAATTTTGATTAATTGTTATTGATTTTGCTCAAGATTATTATGTTAGCTAAATATAGCAAATATATAGCATAAGGAGCACAATATAATGTTAAATTTTTTCATGGAAATAAAATTTGTAAGCTTTCTTGTTCGTTCACTGGTCATTAAATACTTTTATAGGTTGGCGTTGAAGATGACTCATTCTGGGAAGGTTTGGAAGCGTTGCAATTTGGTGATATTCCTCAGTTAGAGGAAGATGTAGTTGTGGTTGGCTTTCCAACTGGAGGAGATAACATAAGTGTTACTCGAGGTGTGGTTTCAAGGGTGGATATACAGCGTTATTCACACTCTGGTGCTCATCTCCTTGCAATACAGGTTGGTGTTTTTTTGTAACTGTTCTATGAACAAGCTGTGTGTCCGGTTGATCTTCACAACTTTTGTTTATATTTAAGTACTCATCGTTTTTGACTAAATACTTACATATAATCACAACAATAAAGTTATATTGATTTATTATGTTTATTTGAATTTATGATTTTTTTGTCTCTATAATATATTTTAATGCCTTCATATTTGGCCTTTTTGTTCCATACTTGTAGGTGTAACTGGAACAATTTAGCAGTAACTGGAGCAATGTATGTGTAACTGGAACGATGTAGGTGTAACTGGAATGGATAGAATCTTAGCTGAATTTCACCATATTTAGTTTTAAACAAGAATATTTATTTTGTACTTTGCTTTTTGGGTGCCTTTATGCCAATGGAGTTTATTGAAAGTTGGAAAATACATTGTCTAATTTTCAACTTCTTTTTTTTTTTTATTTGCAAATTAATTTATGAATTTATTTAATTTAAAACAGAAAGCTAATTTGATCTAATTTTGATAGAAAAAATCTTATTGCTTTATTTTGCTAAGATTATTCTAAACAGGAAATGCATTCTGATCAGTCTGGGTTATGATATATTTATCAAATTCACTTTATACTTCATTGGCATTATCTACCAATTTAACACAAGTCACCTTGGTATTATTATCAGTAAGTGGTAGCAAAGTTTTCAAAACATATTTCAAGTTTGAAAACAAAAATTTTTGAATATTTAAAAATAGTACAAGTTTAAAAAAGGTTCAGGTTTTAAAAAAGGTACAAGTTTGAAATTAGACACAAGTTTTAAGTAATTAAGTAACATTTTTTTCAATTGGCATATTTTATTCAAAAATGCGCTGGAATTAAAAAACACAATCAGAATCAAAAACACTGAAAAAAAAGTGTATGTGTATTTGAGGTGTAAGAGTATGGGATTTAACTCATAATATTCCTCCCATTTTCCTTTTTTTTTCTTTTTTTTTAATTTATTGTTGAGGCTTCTTATAGACTGGAGCATCATTGGTGCTAAGACCACAGAGTTGTTTAAAAAATTATTTTCTTGTCATATTTTTTTTATAGATTGATGCTGCTATTAATGCTGGGAACAGTGGTGGCCCTGCTCTGAAAGATAATAAAGTTGTGGGTGTGGCCTTTGAAACTTTGGATAATGCTGAAAATATTGGATATATCATACCTGTATATTTCAATAAATATTTTTTTGTTTTATCTTTTTGATCAGTCTAGTTTGTGGCAGTTTAAAAATCCTGTTGTCGCTCAGTGATATTTATTTGGCGTTTTTTCCAAGCCCTGGAAAATTAACTTAAATTGTTAGGAAGTCATAGAAATTAGTTTGAAAATTATTAAACTCAACAAAAAATTAAAGTATTTTTTCTCTTGATTTATCTTTATATAGAACATTAATCACACTATCAATCACGACATGTATGATTTATTAATCCCACTTGATGAATTTTTTTTGCTTTTTGTTAATACTACCAAATCACATTTATTATTTCCACTATTTACAAGTTATTTTTTAAAACTTTTGTAAAGAGTTTTCATAGTTTGACAAAAAAAAACTCTGATTCTTTTATACAAAAAAAATTTTTTCAATCTGTGCGAACCTATCACTAAACTTGAATTTGTGGTCTTGTTGCTTATAATTTTTTCGATATTACATGACATTATCATCACTGAAAGACAATGGTTTTTTTTTGTATTTGATAGGAAATTGAATGAGAATCATGGTATGTTGAATTCTTGATTTGTTCTGCCAAAAATAATGATCTTATCACAATTAGTTCTCGCCGATATTAAAACATTTATAGACCTATTGTTTTGCTGGCAATATGACATTTTAATATTTTGATATTTAAAAATGGTAGCACTTTTTTTATAATTTTTTTTTTTTTTTTAAATCCTGGATGGCTTCTTGAATCTTTTAAAATTTTTTCTTTTAGATACCGGTTGTGAACCATTTCTTAAATGATATTGAGAAGCATGGGCGTTTTACAGGTCTTTGCAACTTAGGCATACGCTGGCAACCAATTGAAAGTGAACATATGCGTACATACTTTAAACTTGAAAATAAGGAAACTGGGGTTCTGGTTTCCACAACACTTAAACTTTCATGTAGCTATGATATCTTACAAAGAGGTGATGTTTTGATGTCCTTGAACGATGTCAGAATTGCAGATAATGGAACGGTATAGCTTAGATTTTATTTTCACATCGATAATTTATTTATTTAATATTTGTCATACCATAATCTATTATGACAATCATAAAATGTTGATTTTGATCTTTGTAAATTTATATAAGAGCGGTGAAATAATAAAACCTCCAATGTTTGGTCTAAAAAAAACATCAGCTGTAAGAACTAATTCCATCACTTCTTGATTCCTCCTTTATGACTGATAAATTTGAAAGAAAACATTCAAAGCTCGGTTCGCCAAGATTTAACCCTCTAGTTAAGTTAAATTATTGGTTTCAAAGCGGAATCAATTGTGACTTGATTATTAGGAATGTTTTTGTAATTTTGACAAGTAAAATTGATTTTGAAGTTTTTTTTTTTTTTTTTTTTTTTTTTTTTTTTTTTTTTTTTTTTTTTTTTTTTTGAATTAAACAAAAACAAGGTTGTTACAAACGTTCAGAAAAGGGGGTTTCAATAGCATTGAAGAAAAATTTGAAATGCTTTTTACCCCTTTTACACTCTGTGGTACTTTCCATGGCTTTTCTTTTATTATCTTAAAAATATTTTTCCTTTTAGGTACCTTTTCGTGGCAATGAACGAATCTTGTGGAATTATTTAATTCAGTCTAAGTTTCCAAATGAAGTCGTACGTGCAACTATATGCAGGGCTGGTGAAGTAAAAACAGTAAATATTATTTTGAACACCTTGACATTCTTAGTACCGCCTCAATTATATGATACTAGACCAAGGTATGTGTATTTTATTGACTTTGCTTAATAAATTTAATGAATTTATATAGGCATGTTTTTAACGATAGATATTATTAGAAAATTTTCTATTTTAATCTGCATTTTTTAATGATTGAAACATACCAGTCTTTTAATTGATTGAATCCAGAGTTAATGTGGGAAAAATTTGAAGCGAAGGATCTACCTTACTCCTTGAAAAAAGAATGCATTTTAAAGCTTCCCCCAGTGAGAACATCACGTATGGAACTAACTCTGTTCTCTTTGGAATAGTGTTCCAAATTGTGTGAAACAGTCTGAATTGCTGTCTTGTTTTAAAAAATCGCTTTCTAAATGGGACTGTTCAGTATGTTCCTGCATCATTTGTCATTAATTTATAGACAGGTTTATATTATTATACTTTATTTTTATAAAAACCAAATTACCAAAAGTATTTTGTTGGTTTGGATTTGATTTATTTATTTACGACTATGTATACACCAACGTAAAATAAATAAATGAATTTTTCATATCACAATCCTTTTGGTACAGTTCAATTTTCTTTATTCACTTTGTTTGTGAAAATTGTTATCATGTTTATGATCAAGATATATAAGTTTGTTTGTTTGCTTCAATAACTATAAAAATGTCAAAATATTTGGTGTGTGTGAAGGCGATGGACTTTGAGGTGCATGAAGGGGCTGGCTTTAGGGTATGTGATGTGGTATGCTTTAGGTTCTGTGAAGGTCAAGGGCGTGGGGTTATTTCATTCCATAAAATGAATAATTATTAATTTATTCTGATGAACAATTAACATATTATCATAGTTTTTAACAACACTATATTTTCATTTCTCTGTTAATTTAGAATAATAACAAAATATTTTTCAAAATAACTCAAAATTTTTGTTGTTTATTTCTGCTTTTTTATGAGAACAATTTTATTATAGTTATGCTGTGTATTGTGGGTTGGTGTTTGTTGCATTGTCACAGCCTTATATGTTGCACCAGTATGGCAAAGACTGGGGAAGGAAGGCTCCTATACGTTTATGTGATAGAATTTTATATGGTGTTCAAGAAAAGAAGGACCAAGAAGTTGTGGTCCTGAGCCAAGTAAATTCCTTATTGATAAATACTCTTTGTGTGTATTATAGTTTCTTAGAATCATCTTTCTGTAAAGCATTTTCAAAAGAGGCAGACTGTTTTGGTGTTATTTTTACTACTTTGGCTCTACCTCAGTTTTCCTATTTAAAGTTCGATTTTATTATTATTATTATTATTATTTTTTTTTTTTTATGAGCGTCATTTCTAATTTTATGTTTAGTTTTTAAGATTGAGTCTATAAATATTTTACTTGTTATTAAATAGTTTGGAATGGCATGCTTAATTTCATTATTTAAGAAATTGTAAATAAAAATAAAAATTAGAGTGGCGATTCATTTTTCGTTTATCTGGGTGACCCAAAATGGGGAAAATTTGCGCTGCCCTGATTTCTGCAGGGAAAATTTTTGCATCTTTTGTCCCTTAAAAAACTTTCATTTTTTAATATCTTTTATTTTTATTATTTTTTTATTTCAGTTTAAAATTTTGACATTTGAAATCTTTGAGCTAAAAATATGTAATATCATGTGAGCAAAATTAAAATCTTTGAAAACTCAAGAACTAAAACTTATAAACACAATATTCTTTTGCAAGAGATGATTTGTGCTAATTTTCAAATTACAAAAAGCGTAACTTCCGAGATTTAAAAAAAAAATTGTTCATTACGAAATTTAGGTTAAGGTTAATATTTCCCATTTCTGGACACTATAGTGTAAAAAACTGGTGCTTTATTTTATCTAGATAACAATTTCATCATATTTAAATATTAAAACTGCTCATATTAAGGTGGGTTCACATTTTTAAAATATTTTCAAAACTTTTGTTACAACCTTAACATCACTAAAAACGAATCTCAAATAATATTTTTTCAATATTTAAAAAGTTTTGGAGGTATTTAATATTTTTATACAGGTGGTTGAAATAAATTATTTAGTAATGGGACCTAAGAACGCGTATTTCATTCTTTATTTCCTCAACTATCCTTATTTTTTTTTTACTGTTGAACTTCGTTCAAATATGTATTAGTTTATGAGACTACTAGAATTATAATTTATTGGGGCGCTATATCTGCATTAAAAAAGTTATTTTTTCATATTAAAAGATTCTAGTGTGGCTGAAGAAGCTAGTTGGATTTGTTGCGCTTTGTGCTATATAACTTTATCACGGTTTGAATAATTATTTTGTTATGTTTGATTTTAGTATATAGAAATAATAAAAGTATGAGCAACACAAAGAATAACCAAAAGAATAGAAAAAGAAAGTTTCTTGAGAACAAACATCTACCAGTTGGCCATCGTGTTGACAAACTGTCGCTATCGCCTTCTACTTCTTGTTTATCCACTAGTGAAAAGAAAATATTCATACATGATTCTGATATGCAACCAAATGATTATGATCTTGAAAGAGTTGATTCATTTTTGTTGGTTTAACCGACAAAGAGAATTCCCATTATGGGTTTTCTCACAAACTGAGTTGTACATTAGATGTGTACACTACCTTTACATCAAGTGAAGTAACTAAAAAACCTAATGTAAAGAAGCAATGATGTAGCAAACCTAAATGCTGTCATTGCTTTTCGTGAAATTGGTAAGGGACACAGACCAATTACAGAATTCACTAGGATAATTAACGTGTCGTTTATGAACTCAAATTTTTTGACAATGCAATTAAGATAATACAAGATGCGTACACAAATGTTGCTTCAGAATCAATAAAATCAGCTGCCACGAAGATCAAAGCAGAGGTAACCCAAGAGAACATTAAATCAGGAAAACAGTTAATAACAGTGTTAGTTGACGGATCTTGGCAGAAACGAGGACATAGTTCTTTTAATGATGTCGTAACCACCATAAGTAAAGGCTATTGTCTCAACGTTTATGTGTTGAGAAAGTATTGTTGGAGTTGCCAGATATTGGGTATGAGAAAAATCACCCTGGCTATGAAGCTTGGAGAGCTAGCCACATCAGGTGCGATATAGGGTGTAGGTGCCTTGTAAATTTTCTCCCGTTCTTTATCATATGACCTCGTCTACCTTGGGGATGGAGATTCGTAGTCATTTAAAGATGTTGCCATCAGTAAGCGATATGACCAGTTTGACATGAAGCCAGAAGAGTTAGAATGTATTGAACACATTCAAAAAAGGATTGTTACCCGATAGAGAACACGTCGAAAGGAAAGACATGGTGACCGAAAGCTGACTGGGATGGGTAAATTTACTGAAAGTGCAGTAAATACCATACAGAACTACTTTGGGATGGCCATCAGGAGTGCTGCCACCAACACGATCCTCAACGAAGATAAAGAAGTTTATCAGTTAAAGAAGAATATATGTGTTGTTCTTTTTCACTGTTACGACTTTCCTGACAAAACAAATCATCGTGTTCTTTGTCATACAGGGCCAAGCAGTTGGTGCAAGTGAAAAATAAAGGAAAAGTTAATGAAGACCCTACTTACATTCCAAAAGTTAAACTACCAGTTTGGATTCATCATGTAATTCTGGAAGATTTTAATGATCATAGATGTAACATTAGAGATGGGAGTAGCATCAGCTGTATTACATTTTAATGATGGCACTGCAGGTCTGAAACGGGTTTTTAAGAATTTGAATTTGAATATAGGATCGAAAATTGTTGACAACTCCGCTAAGAAAGATAAACTATGAGTGAGCAACATAAACAAAAAAAGCACATGGCCAATTAAAAGCAATAAAAAAGGGTTGGCTTGATCAACAGCATGAATCAGAACTCACAAAAACTTACTCTGCTGGAAGTTCTTAGATATGTGGGGCATTTTACACCTTTTTTGTTGATTTTCTCAGCATAACATTTTTGCGTTTATTAGTAATACTCCAATCCAAATATCTCATGATTGGCAAAAGCTATTACCTTAAAATTTTCAAGGTGTATTTGACACATTTACACCTTGCAAGAAAAAGAAAATGCAATGTCTGGAGAAAATTAGCTTGTACAAATTTATATTTCGGATTTCATGTTGTTTAAAAAGTGGTTTCTTAATTTTAATTTGATGTTTTTTTGGTACTTTTTATCAGTTTTTGTAAATTTGAATTCATTAAAAACAATTTATTTTAATCTTTAGGTGCTTGCATCAGAATTAACAGCTGGTTACGATGGATTTTCTAACCTTCAACTTTATCGTGTTAATGGAATACCTATCCTTAATCTGAAACATTTGTGCTATATTCTTGACGAACTGACTTTACCTCATTTCAATAATGTTAAAAAAACTCAAAAAAAAGATCAACCTCCTCCGACCATTATATCATTACTCGTCGATAATGAATCAGTTGATCCGAGTGGTCGTAATTCTCCTTTGACAGACACATCTGAACCAGAATGTTCTGTAAGCGAACGTGAGAAGGAATCTTACACCAGTTTTGACTTGATGAATGAAGCTAACGTAGACACTGAAAGAGACACTCGGCACAAAAATGGATTCAAATCAAATAAATTGCCAAAGACTTATTCTGAATTCACGTCAGAAACAAAAAACTTTTATTATGGTGTGGGTGATGATCCTTTGTTATTAGACTGTAAGAACTTCATTCATTTCGAGCTTGATAAAGATAAAGTTGTTGTATTTGATATAGCCGATGCTTACCCGAAAAATTCTGAAATACTTTCTCAGTACGCTATAAATACATCTCGGTCAGATAACTTGCCAACACAATGTTACTAGAACGTTTTACAATTATTGGAGTAGGACCTTTTTCAATTTATTTTATATCTTTTTATTATTTGCAATAGTTGCTATTTCTGAAAAACGATTTTGGCTTCTTTTTTTTTTTATAAAATAAAGATAGTTTAGATTTTTAATCTTTTTTTTTTTTCTCTCTTTTTTTGCTTGGGTAGGAGTGAGGTGATTGAGGTTAAGTTGAGATGAGGGGCTATAAAAAAGAAAAAGAGGAACTGATTGCCATTTTGCTTCTTTTTTTTTTTTTTTATTATTATTATTAATTTTTAAAAAATGTGCCTTTAATAATAATTTTTTACTAGGAAATCTAGGTTTAAAGCTCGCCGGTTTAAACCTTTTTTAGTCAATCTTTATAGATGGAAAGTGAGTTTAGAACAAGCGTAAGCTTAAGTTCTTGAAATGTAATCTTAACTTGTTAACCATTTTTATATTTTGGTATATTAGATCAATTTTATAGTAGTGTAGATATTTTATTGTTAATAGTTCGAAAGCATTTTTTTTCCTAAATAATATGCATTATATAAGTATCAAAAAGAATAATAATTAAAAGTTTGTATTTCCTGATATACCATAAAGACCAGTTAGGGCTTAGTTTAAGTTGGAATTAAACATGTGTTCAAGAAACATTACAATAGAGGTTAGACAACCTGAATCTACAATTGTGAAATGGAGTTCTAACGATCATTCTAAATCTTAGGGCTAAGCTTAGGTTGTTAGGGAAATCTATGGCGGATTTATTAATAATTAAAATTTTGTACTGAATATGATGATATGGTCTAATCTTCAAAGTAGGCTTACATATAACCTTATAATTTCCTGTAAGCAGTATGACAAACTTTTAATCTCATTTCTCTTTTTTTACTTAATTTGTCGTACGTACATTCGTATGACAAATTAAGCCAATTTTTATTTTTCTTCTTGCATTTTTTTGAGAAATTTTGATTTTTTTAGAAGTGTTAATCTGATATGCCTTCTAAAACAATTGATTTTAACGAATGGAACCTTGTATTTTACAGCAATACCTAGATAATGTCTAATGGTGCATGTTTTTATTGTATGCTTTGTTGCGGGGCGTCAAAAATACTATGTTATCAGTTCTGTTGCCGATGTTTGCATAAAAAAAGGGTGATTAAAAAAGATGTTAATGTAATGGTTCTAGGCATGGAAGGTTGTGGAAAAAGTTATTTACTAGCTCAATTATGTGGTGAAGATACAGGCTCGATTTTACCAACAAACGGATTTTCTTTGAAAGACATTTCGTTAATGGAATATATAGTTCACGCTAAAGAGTTAGGTGGATCAGAAAAAGTGTACCAGTACTGGGAGCATTATATTGACGACGCCCATGGTGTGATATGGGTGATAGATGGGAACAATATAATGAATGTTGACAAAGATAGAGATCGTCTTAATTCAGTTGTGAAAAAGACTGAATTAAAAAATAAACCTTTGTTAGTCCTAGTTTCTAAAATAAGCTTGGAGACTGATTGCAAAGAAAAATTGATCAATGCGCTAGGTTTGGCGGAACTGTGCAAAGAGTCATCATTTATTGTAAAATCATGCACTTCCGTGGTGTTAACTAAACAAAATTTAGAAAATTTTGCTAGCACTTTACTTTTACCAGAATTTAAACCTTGACAAAGTAATTTTTGCAAGGTTTTTATCATTACAATTTTTATTATATTCAAAGAGTTTTTGTTAAAGTTTTTTACAACCTATATATTTACCGTCATCATCATCATAAAAAAAAAAGAGCAGAAGAAATTGGCCTAATTTAATCAACCACTATATTTATTATAACTTTCATAACATCCCCTTTCAAAGGGCCTTCATATGGAAACCAGACTCTTGACCGTGGTAAATGTATTCAGTTTTCGTATGCATGGAAGCCAAAGTTCACTTACCGAGCTGAAATATCAAACCTACATATTGTATTGTTTCAATTTTTTTTTATTCAATATGGTTAAGTGACTAAAAGAAATCTTTTGACTTTTATGGCTTTTTTAACAAGACCATGCTATACTTACATTACATGAAGGTTAGTAATCAATGAAATTTATCATCCCCTTCCTTAAACAACGAACTCTTAATGAAGCTTTTTTTAGTCAAAATATTTCTTAAGTAAAAAAATTATCATCAAGTAAAATAAGCATTCATTTTTTAGTAGATTTCACCATTGGAACAAAACCTAAACAGCAAATTTGTGAGGTTTTATAAAAAAGTAATTAATATATGTATACTTTATATTTATTGTGGATAATGACAATTTTAAGAATATATATATATATTTATTTTTAATGTTATTTAATGTAAAATATAGTTTCATGTTTATTGTGATGCTTAGTAAAATTATAGATAAATAGTAGTAAGTAACACCTTAGCTTAAGGTTTTCGGTATTTTATCATTTTCATTACATTTTCTCTAATTTTTAACTTCTTTTTATGTCTTTTTTATACTCTCGCTAAATTTAGAACATTTTTTTCTTTTTTTAACTAAAATTTTTCTTTAGCTTCCTCATATATTTCTGCCAATTTGCTAGTGATAGTATTTTACAGCTTTTTTAGTTGACCTAAATTTCCGTTAGGTCAAAAAGGCAGAAAAGCGACCATTTCTGGTTTAAAAAAAAAAAAAGTTTAAAATAATATACTCATTTATGTCTAAAAAAAATTTTATTTATATGCTCTAAAAATCTGTTTTTTATCGCTTCCTTTATATAAATTTTTACTTAAATGCTCATCTGTTTAAAACATGAAAATGTGAAATTTAGCCCGAAGATAAATTATTTCGACGATATTTCTGAAGAAAATATTTCAATCAAAATTTTTTATGAGGCTAGAAAATTTTGTTTCTGATTATTTTGGCTTGTCTTGTTTTGCCATTTTGAACATATTGTCAGGCTTAACACGTATCGAATTTGTCCGAAAATGTTATCACACTCAACTGTTATCAAATTTGTCCGAAAATACTATCAGGCTCAACACGCATCGAATTTGTGCAAATATTTTGTTTTTATTCTGCAAAAATATGATTGTAAATTTTTGTATTTTAGTGATTTTAAAAATTTTATCAAACTACATGACCAAGTTTTTATTTTTCTCTCCTGAGATAGGTAGTAAGTATTTTTTTTTAAGTCTTCAATATTTTTTTTTTTTTTAATCATGCTGTCAGTAGCTTGGATTTTAATTTTAACCATACAATTTCATTTCCAGGGTTCTTAAAACCAAAATCGGGTGAATTTTATCGAATCCAGGCCAAAAATAGGTCACTTAGTAAGAATTGCGCAGTATTCTGTGGTTGCAGAACTTTTTTTTAAAAAGAGATTGTTTCCAAAAAAAAATTTTAATATAAGAATTTTTATCTTTGAAATTAACATTAAAATTCGATCTTTTTCGAAATTACATTCATGGTGTTCTCTTGGCTTGCATACTTGCTGCAATATCTCATTCTTCATGGGAGAGGTGACAGACCTAAATTTGAATTTTTTTCTAATATGTTTTATTTTCCCTCAAAATAATGTTTTTTGATTCGTTCAAAAATATGATAGACTATATTTTTTTTAAATTTTGTACTGTCAATCTTTAAAAAAAAAAATTGAGTATATAAGTGAATTTACCGCTTTTACAAAGTTTTGTGTCTTTTGATTTAGTGATTCTCTGAATGAATTCTGCGAAATTTTTGTGTGCTAACTCCGATACTATGTCAAATCTAGTCAAAAAATTTGAATTTTTTCATAAAAATTGGATTTATTTGCCAAAGTTTTTTATCTGTTAGGCTCTTGAAAAATTGGGTTGAGTTAAATCATGCCAAAAAGGGATAATTTCACAAATAACGATGTTTGGAGGAGTTGTAAAAGGTCATCAGTAGAATTACCTATAATGTTCTAAAATTTCACTCCTAGATCGAGAAAAATTCATTAATTTTCTTGTTTAACCCCTTATTCATCTGGTTTTTTTCTGAATTTCATAAGAAATTCATAAGTTTTTTTATTATTCTAACAAAGGGCAGAAAATAGTCTACTATGGTAGTAGCTATCATACATTGTACTTGGTTTAAATTTAAAATTTGCGCCAGAAGTGTTTTACCAAGTATTTGTTTTCACTATGGCAAAAACGTATGTATGCCACAATATGAATTATTATTCTAGCTTGCTCTATTAACGTTTTGTGAACTCTGTAATTTTAAATCAACCAATTTTGTTTGCTTTTAAAGCATTTGCTTATTTAGTAGATTAAATTGTGAAATGACTGAGGAACAAAGAAATAAGATAGCAAATCCAGATTTGAAGCAAAATACAAACGGAAGTTGGGGATGTGATATTTGCGGTTTTGAAGCAGTCCTTCGTGAAGATACCATTACTCATCGTGTTCAGCATTTTATGAATGAAAATTCAAAACAGTGCCCTATCTGTTACAAAGTATTTTCACAGCAGAGTTCACTCAAGTGCCATTTAACGATACATACAGGAGTAAAGCGTTTTAGGTGTATTGCTGTTTTAGCATCCACTTTTATTTTTTTCTGTTTGTCATTGATGATGTATATGCTGCTTTTGCCACCAACCAACCCTTCAAGGGTTCCATTAAACACTGAAAGAGTCGACTTAAAGATGGCTATTTAACAAGATAAATGTACCTACGTTGTCTAAAATTTACCTCTATGTTGTACATTTCCCTATTTTTGGCACCAAGTTGACTAAAAAATTTAATACATCCCTGAGCATTCAATAGTTATATTGGTCAATCCCTGAGGTGTTCACTAGCAAAATTACCCGGGTATTATAGTGGTGGACTTCCGAAATCTACTAATAAAACATGTTATGTGCTTTGTTTGTTGTTTTTATCTTCTTTATCATTATATTAAGTGGTTGATTCTACCAATTAAATTCCATGCATTGCAATTTCACATTAAGAGGTAATAACTAGTAAAATGGCGTATCCAGGATCATAGGAATATTCAATTTGTTGTATAACCTTAGCAATTTTCAAATCATGAAAAATTAAAACTCATGATCAATTCGATATTTTTTATTGCTACATGGGAGGGTATCTGCCTAATTAAATTTCTTTCGTGCAGCATCATTAACTCTAATAGCGACTACCTTTTAAGGTATCAACCTTATTAGTTAGGTCGTAACTAAGGCGAAATATTAATCTGGCATATTTAAAACTTTCTCTCTTTTTACTTTTTTATTTGTCTGCTTAACTTTTTAACATTGTTTAAAAGGGTGAGAGGGAATAGAAATTTTTTAAATGTTGCAACGCGGGTAAAGGAAATGTTATTAAAATGTCAAATGATGCTTGGAAGAAGAAAGAAATTCCATTCTTAAATTGCAATCAAAACTGTTTGAGAAAATCGGCTTAGGCCATTTAGAATATATTAATGTGAGTGGAGAACTTCTACGAAGTAAAATTTCCAAACCTTTTTTTTATAAATTTGAATCCTGTATTGCCTTATCTAAAAAGCTCTTTATTTTTTTTTTGTCAGGTGTAAATATTGTGGAAAGAAGTTTGGCTGGAAGACACAAGTAGCCCGTCACGAGACACTACATACTGGTAAGGGTTTGCATAATTGTCAAGTCTGTGCTAAATCATTCGTCACCAAATGGCTACTTACCCGCCACATGAAGATACATGACAAAGTTTCTAACAAAAAGCCTTTTATTTACAATTCAATGTTATACAATCCACATCACAACAATGAAAGAAAGTCGGTGATGATAGATACACCGCCTACGAAATGTCAAGAATGTGGATTTAGATGTGAAAACGATGAAATGCTTGCGTACCATCTGCTAGAACATAATACCGTTAAAAATGAAGATAGCTCCGAATTATCAGGTTCTTCTTCGCACTTTAACACAACATGCGATAACTTATCGAGTGAAAATGAAATCGTGGAAAAATTCAAGCTCGTAAAACCTGCATCAAAAAATCTTACAACTATTGTATCAAAGCTGCATAATAAAGTTGACGAGATACAAAGTCAACATGAAAATGAAGAGACAGTAACAGTACGTGTGGTTGAAGATGATAACGTGGGTGGTAAATGGGCCAAGGGCATGGATTTTCAAATTGATAACAAATCAAATCAACAGGATCCATTTATTTGTGGTATATCTGATTTAATCTTAGAACAGACCAGCACCACCCCTACGTCAATGAATAGCGATAAAGCACCAGTAACTAACGACACCAACGCAAACATGCAAGCACAAATTGTAAGACTTTTATTCTCCAACATAAGAGAACTATATGGGAAGCACGCCAATGAGATAACATTGCTTAACAATAAAATAGATAGCTTGACGAACCTTGTTACATCCCAGTCATTGATTCTGAATAGGATCTTATTAGGTGGCAAAATGTCAGTAAGTGGGACTCTGGATTTTAACATAGAAAAACAATAGTTTTTGAGATAGACATGTAGGCAAATTTTCTATGAAGCGATTAAGGAATAAATCACACTGATTTTGATATGGAAAGAACTATTACTAATGTGGTACGGTGGAGATTTTACCTCAAACTTTGGCCCTAGGGTGTGGGATTTTGCTTCTAAAAGTTATCCATATTCTCAGGAAATTGCTTTCAAAAAATTTATTTTGGAATGATTACGTTGCCCTAAAACCTTGGGCTAGAGGATTGTATGAGGGGTTTTTAGTTTTAAAATTGTCCCAACTTAATGGAAACCCTATTATGCGGGGATTGATGCCAGAGAGATTTTTCATCAATATGAGGTCATTTTTCGTATAAAAATGAAATTATGAAAATTTACAAAATAAGGCAATAATTTGCCGTTTTCAAATGAAATTTCGAAAATACATAAAATAAAAACTAGAAACACTTACAGCTCCATACTTGGCAATAATATAGATAGATATAATATAT
>JAUZNK010022989.1:0-36996 GCA_035046665.1 Euphysa ruthae | reverse complement strand
TATATAACAATTAAACAAATATCAAAAAGAATTTTTTTTCAAAATTTCCAAAAAAAAGAGTCTTTACGAAATATTAAATGACTTCTATATGTGTAAAAATAATTTATGTTTTAACTTAAAATTATATTTTGTTCTTGCTCAGATTCTTTCAGAAAATATGTACTAGTAATTTATTTCTGTTTAAAATTATTGTGAAAGCAAAAGCTTTGCAGCTGGAGCTCATTTAGTATTAACGCTAAAAATTCTCTATAGTAAGAAAGATTTTGTGCCAACTTCTTATTAATACTATTTGAACAGTAGAAAATAAATCAATAAGAGACAATGTTGTCTCGCCTCACCATTTCTTTATTAATTTTATTTGAACAGTAAAGAATAATATATTCAAGATAATCGTTACTAGATCAAAACCAAATCAAAATAAATTTCTAATTTTCACTGTCGACAGAGAATTTTATTTAAACGTTAAACAAAATAGTTCCATTTATTATATACTTAAACATCTATTTAATTTTGTGTCATTAAACATAACTGTTTTATTTTTTCTACAATGTAAACATCTATTGTTTTAATATATGATTTTGTATCTTTAAACATTTTGAAAAAATTGTTTACCTTTCCCTCAAGTTCCAGCTTCAGGTTTGTAATTTCTTCATTCAGAGAAAGCTTTTCAGACGTGACAAAATCAAGCTTTTCTCTCAACTTTTCTATCTAAAAAAATATTATACTTTACAATATTAAAAGCTATTCGCATTCTCTCTTTACAGCATTTATTCCAACTATTTATATTTCTTATCCCAGTCCAAATTCTGAACTAGCTCTATTCATGTAATGACATTTGTTACTTAGAAATCAGAAAAAAAAACAATACAATACCAGCGCATAGGAGTTAACATCTTTATAGAATTTATATGTAAATATAAATATATAAATATTTTATATATAAATATAAAATTTTAGTATACAGGTTTAGATATAGGATAATAAAAGAAAGTAAGGGCAATCATGAAACCTCTTTCTCTTAAAAGAAATTTTTGAAAGAAACAGGAAGAAGATCAATGATTCCCTGTTATGAAACAACGGAGATCATAGCCACTGGCAATCTAAACATTAACACAACCAGCTATCCAACAACATCATGGTATTAGCCTAAAAAGTAAGGCAAATTTGGCATCAGACAAAAATATCTTGGATTCAATTGATATAGCGCATATTAAATGTCTTACAGAAAGGGTCATAAACAACCCTGAACTTTAAACCCTGGTTGGTCACATTATAATAAATAGCCTAACTCCCTAGATTACTAGACTTCCTAGTTCGCTGACCACTGCTTCCAGTTTTATATAATTACAGTTAACTAAATCTTTGAATTAAAACCAATAGCAGCAATATAGATAAACTCTCTTTTTCTTTAAAAGTAAGTATACCAAATTGTGGCAAAGACATCATATGCAGCACATGGTTAAATTCTAATACATTCTTGTATCTACTAATCAATGAGGAAACATAAACTAGAATTCTAATATCTTCTTGAAAAATTTGTTTAAAAAATAATGTTTTTTTTTAAATAGGAAATACTTATCAGAAAATACAAAAATTCTTACATATTCTTTGTTCTTCTTTTCTCTATCAGTGAAGATTTTACTCTGCTCTTTCAGATTATCCTAAATTGAATTGTTTCTCATTGGTAAATTCATACTGAACTGAAAACGATAAAGATATTCTCAATTTTTTTTTCTATCATCATAAAAGTAAAACTTGATCAGGGTGTAATCTTTTGAGAAAACTCAAGAAACCTAAAATTGACATGTCTTGGGGCCTTGACCTCAGGATCAAGAATTTTTGGCAGATGAAAGAGTAAAAAAATATCCTCGATAACCCTTTGATTTCAAGTAAAATTTAAAAGGAAGTGAAGAAAGGAATTAGATGTAATTTTAGTCATACAATGACCAAACTTAAGCAAAGAATGAGTATTATATAATCAAACAATTTAAAAATATAACTTTTTTCAAAAATGTAAAACCTTAACAATTGGTTTTACAACACCATAGAAAAATATAAAATGACAGATTCACAGCCAGTGGGATGAACAGAAGTATGTACATGAGTTAATATAAAAAATCCTTTTAGACTTTTAGTCTTTTTTTTTTTAGGTAAACATATTGCAAATTTTATCAAATCTACTAAAAAGTAGAAATATAATCATTGAATTTCTTACTTCAAGACCTTCCTACGCCCCTAAGTCTGGAAAAGATATACTAAAATCGACCTTTTGCAGTATTAAACAAATAATAGATATCATTAGAATTTAATTGAATGACTAATCCTGATACAATGCAAAATAGATTTGAAGCTAATTGAAATATTGATAACTTACAATAGTTGAGCTATCACTAGCGGATTTGTTTTTAATTTCATTGTATTTATGTTTAAGCTCAACAATATAAATTTTTTTGTGTGATATATCTTTTTCCAACATTGCTATCCTATAACAGATTTAAATTTCTTTCATTACTATACTAATTTCTGTTCAAGGTTCTATTACATAACATCTTGACACGTGAAAATTACAATAAACAATGAACTCTAAACAACAACAACAAAATCTGTTTGTACATTGGTAAACCGATCTTTTGAAAATGAACTCCAGTATTCAGCTCATAAATTGTGGTAAATTAAGAGCAAGCTAACAATTTGACAAAATTGGTATAATAAAAACAAAGTAGATTAACAGTAAATTATCCCTAATGAAGAAAATAAACACCTTTCTTGTTTAAAATTTTCTTTTGCATCAAGTTCATCTCTTTCCTGCTGCAAATTTTTAACTTGAAAAGATAATTTTCTACATTCTTGTGTAAATGATTTTAACTTTGCTTCTAATTCTTGCACAACCAGAACTGAATGTTTATTATCACGATCATATTGCTGATGACTTTCTAAGGAAGCTTTCAACTCTGAAGTACGTTCTTCTAGTTCTTTGGATTGATTCTAAAACAAACATACATTTGTGAAATTTTAAAATTAAACAAAGAATTTGATATAGATATATATGGCTGTAACTATTATTTTTCTTTTTGGGCACTGAATTCATAAAATAATTTTAGAGCTTTCTTTTTTCAAATTCTAGCCTTTATGTCAAATTCCCTCTATACAAATTTTGGAGTTAATATATGATAGCTGATCCCCAAAGTAGCTGATTCTGATCATTGATTGTTACTGGAGGTTTATATGGTAATAGCAGCAATGATTATGCACTGACTCTTATCTTTTTCAAGCGATATCACGTTATAGAATGGACTAATACTCTGGAGAGGGAAGGACAGAAGGAAGGAAATAAGAACAAAGATTTACAATTCTTTACCTTGATGCAAAATTAATAAAAAAAAGAAAGAATGTAATGATCAGATTTTATGAAAATTCCAAACATTGTCTTTAGGCTTAAAATGAGAACTTTTGGTTCCTGGGGACGGGATAAAAATTTTAAGAAGCCAAAATGCAAGTGAAATCAATATTTTCAATCAACAAATAAAATTTCAAAAAATGTCAATTATTGTCTCTATGGTTCTTTAACACCATGCAAAATCAAAAGCACTGAACGATTTTCAAGAAAATTTATGACGAATGAAAATATGATGTTTTTAAACATAAAATGACCACACAGTTGAATTTGAACACATACTTTCTCAATAAAACATCCTTTTTGGACTAAATCTTATATATTTTGAAACTAAATTTCAGAACACAAAATTAACTATGCATAATTTTTTTTTAGCATTATACAAAAATTCTAACAGAAATGTGACATAATTTCTACATAAATTTAAAACCTTTCATTTCTAGAGCAAATTTGACATGTTTATGGGTTGGAAAATCAATGACATATTCAAAATGACATTTTCAACTGAGTTGCAAAAATAATCAAAGTTGATATTTCTAGCAAAATACGAAATTCCAGCAGCATTAATACACAATCCTTTGTGAAACATTGAAACTTCTGATTTTTTGTTTTGGGGCCCGATGACATGAATTGATTATATTTTAAAATGACTGAATTTTCAAAATAATAGAAAAAAAAGTCACAAAGGATTTGACAGAACCTGAATAACAGAATAAACATGAAAGGTATTATAGAGAGTGATCAGAAAAATGATTGGATGGACAAGACTAAATTTATAGGAGCCTGCCTGCTTAGACAGGCGCTCAAAAAATTCGGTCAAAATGACGGATGGTAAATTTTAGACACATTTGAAAATAATATACTAAAAAAAAACCCTCTGGTATCGAGCCTTTAAATTTTAAAGTTTAGAAAAATTAACCCTAATACAGAATACAAAAATATAGTTGAAAATTGGTTTTTGAATATTTATGGGTATTTATGGTATGGACATAAGGAACATACTGAATTCAAAGGATTGTGTATCATGCAATATTATTATGAAGTTACAAACAATAATTAAAGTAAACACTTCACAAAAAATAACAATAAGAAAAAGTCTCTAAACATGGTTAGCAAGTTTTGGGTAAGTTGCCAATAATAAGTTGCCCAACACAATAATGATCTTTAGTAAGAAAAAAAAAAGGAGAATAATGATATATTTAGTTTTGAGAAATATTCAAAGTTTATGTATTTTAAAACATTATTTTGATCTTAAATTACCAAATGTAGGAATATTGCTAAAAAAATATATACATATAATCTGAATATTCTGTTGAGTCTTTTGTTTGTAAGGAATATTTGACTCTTTACTCATGTCCTGCTGATTAATAGCAATACCTGCAGTATTTCTCTAGTTGCACAAAACTTTTGCAGCATTCCAACAAGTTCTTGCTTTAAATTTTTGTTTCCACTTTCTAACTCTATTATATATTTTTTTAAGTTATTCTTTGCATCACGGAGGGGAACAACCTAGGAATGTAAAACAAAGCTGTTAGACGTACACAGATCCTTAATCTTTTTAAAAGCAAAACATAACTCCTCATATAAACCCACAACAAACAAAACATTTGGCGTGATCAGTTCCTTGAAAAAAAAAAGGTTAAAATAAGGTTAATATTACAATATTGTAATATTGAAAATTGACGAAGAAAGAATTGATATATACTAACACCTCATAGGGTAATGAAAACTACTGTAATGACAAATGTTTTTTTAAACAATTATAGGGCTTAGACTAATAAGTAATTAGTTTTACAAGCCCTCTAGACTCAATTTGTTTTTTCAAAAATACTGAGAAATTAAAAATACTTCATTCTTAAATAATCTTTGTATAAAACTTATTTTGGCATTAATTAATTAAGCTGGTTTTTAAATTTTTCATTTTGATAAAAATTCTGTTAAGTACCAAAAAAAATTACATTAGCTTAAATTGAAAAAAAATAATTCATGTACAATAAAGTATTTAGCTCATCTTGCTTTATAAATAAAAAATACCTGTTTTTCTAATGTCACAATGCGTTTTTTAAGACTTCTAATTTCTAGATTATTTTCAGACTTGGACAGTTGTTTAACCTCAGATTGTTGAATCTTCTCATGTGCTTCTATTTTATCTACATATTGAAGTTTTTCTAATACGTAGTCATCAGTCTGTGCACTTACTGTACATAGCTTGATTAAATTTGTCTGGATAAATTTTGCTGACACATTCAAGCATCCAGTTTGTGTGTATTGCGATTGAGTAGTGATTCTCTCAGAAGTTTCTATTTGGTTATAGCTTTTAATTTCTTTGAGTTCATATTCAGTTTGGCAAGATGCTGATGTGGTTAAGATTTCTGGTTTATTTTTTAATAACAAGATCTCTGTTGCTAGTGAGGTTATATCATCTTGCAAATATCTGAATAAAAGATAAAAATAAAAAGAATAATAAGAACAAATGCATAAATAATCATAAACATACATAACAAAAATAAGTGTCAAATAGTGACTTTAATTTGAACAGAACCATAAATAAGTTGTTCAGAGTCGCCACCAAAAAACTAATGTAGTGTCTATCAACATTATTTAACAAATTCAAACTGACTTTTCTGTTAATCTAACTTGCTTGTTTATATTGATTTGTTCTTCCAGTTTACTTTTGTTTGATGCATGCTAAAATAAAAATTATCAAAATCAAAACACTTTACGTCAGAGCAAAAAAAGCAGGGAATGCTGGTTAGAGTGTGGTTAGAATATAAATTTTCATGGTTTTGTCATTCAATTTTTTACTTTTTCACTTAAATTTGTGAAATTGACAATAACTTTGCCAAAAAATTTATAGGATTTATAAGGATTAAATATAAGGATTAAATTTTATATGCTCATTTCAAACTTATAAAAAAATCTGCCAAACTTTGAGAAAATAAAAAAACTGAAATTCCACTAAATTATTTTGAATAAGATTTGGACAGATGATAAAATGGGTGTAATGATGTTTCTATGGAAACTCAATTTCATTAAAAATCAAAAGAAAAAAGAAAATTTTCACAAAATTATAAAGATATAAAAGTTAAACCTTGATAAAAAGCATTGTTAAGATTGCAAGTGAACAGGAATTATTTTTTCCATAGTAACTTGCATTCGTACTTGAAACTTTTCCTCAACTCAATTTTGAGAAACTCACAAAAAATTTATAATTACTTTGATTTTTTTGAAGTTATAATAATCTGTGGGAATGATGAGGAATTCGCTTCCCACCCTTGATATTTGGAATTTTGGATAAAATGAAAATTAGGGTAATTTTTATTACAAATGAATAAAAGCCAAACAAAGAATTTAAGGTAAAAAGAGTTGTTCAAAATTAGCATATGTGTCTATTTAAAAATAACTTATTTTATGCATAATAAGAACCAACCCCTCAGGCATGTATATTTGTGTATTTTTCTTTGGCCTGGCTATAGCACTAATCATAACAGCAGTGCTACTATATTTGATAGATATGTGCAAAATGTATGGACATAAATACAACCAACCTTGTCTTTCCATATCTGAACTTGATTATTCAAAGAAACAATCTGTGCAGTTTGGTCATGTTGAAACTTGTCTAACATTTCACTTTCATTTCTCACTAAGGCTAAACAAAGGTAGAATTATTTTTTACTCAGGCTAAGCCAACATAATATGTAGATTTATAAAGCTCAACAAACATATGTATATTTACTGGATTCCCATCATCTTAAGCTCAATAATGAAAACATGTTCTAATGTCCAGGTAAATAGAGTTTAATTTGTACTATTTTACTCTATATATAATATTTTCTCTGATTTCTGTGATCATTTGATGATAAGCTTATACCAGTAAAATAATAATAATACCTTCTTGAAGTTGTAATATTTTTAATTGATGCTGTTTAATTGTTGATGAGTCGTGGGTAGATTTAACTTTCAATTCATCAAAAGCACTCAACAAATCTGTCCTGATAACAAAGACACAATAAAGTAAAGTTGATTTAGAAAAAAAGCAGGGAGCATCAGCAAAGATGAGCTATAAAATCCCACTTTTATCTGTAAGCTTTTGGTCCTAAATTATGTTAAACTAGCATAAAACAAGACTCCAGGCAAAAATACTTAAATTTTTATTAAGACATATTATTCTTGGACAAGATTCAGAGTATGGACGCGAGGCAAGTCATAATGACCAACATTCTAAAATGATAAGGAATGAACAACATCAGCTAACATCAAACATGATTTCAAGAGAATCAAACCATTATTTCTTGAGTACTAACTTTAATGTTTCAAGACCTGAGAGCAGGGTTCAATAGAATTTTTTAAATGGCTAAAATACCAAAAAAATCAAAAAAATTTCCCAAATCAAACAAAATTTTGACAAAATCTGAAAAAACCTTCTTAATAGAATCAAAAAAATGTAATTTTCGAATCAAATTTGATCTGTAGCAAAGCTACCGCATATATTACAGAGCTAAAGTGAATATAGAAGGTATTAAAATAAAAAAATTTAAGATTGGATATTAAACATTTGAAATCTATACAAATTATTACATTATCGCCTCATCTCTAACATTTAAGTAGTCAGAGCTCCTACCTTGATCAATCTTTTTGTCCTCTAGTTATTTGTAAAATAAAAACAAAAAATAAAAAAAAAAAGAAAACTCAGACACAGTATTTTAGACTTGAAACGGTCTAATTTTCAGAATCGAAAGACAAAAACTTTTGAATTCTTATGACTTAAGAATTAAAATGACTTCACAAATACGTTTCATAAAAGCCAAAAAAAAAAGTTGCAGATGGATGAGCAAAAGGACAAACATAAGTTAGTTTTTTAAGACTCTGTTCATTCTAAAGTGTCTCAAATGACATAAAGGTTAAATAAATACAAGAATTATTCTCTTTGGCTACTGTGTCAGATCAGATTTGATCAAATTACAAAAATATTTAGCCTCTCTGATATATTGTAAGATGAAATACAGGTCAAATTACAACAAAGAAGAGCCATAACTCAGCAGACTAATTTTCTGCTCACTCGAAATATAAATAAAAAGTCACGGATCGCTTTTTTTATGGAATCCATGTCTGCTACTGTAGACCAATATATATTGGTTAAGGTTATTTTTGTATGTTTTCTCATAGTTATAATTAAAAATAATTTTTTGTCAACGAATTGAACATACCTATCAATATTTAAGCGGTCATTTTCTTTACGAAAATACTCAAGCTCATTCCAAACTGATTTGCTGTCTTCGTTCTGCAATGACTTTGATGATGCCCTCTTCAAAGGAGCATCAACTTCATTAAGCACAACCCTAAATTTAAAAATATTACACCTTTATATATCATTTGAATAAAATTTTAAAACATTCTGAAGAAGTTCTAAAAAAGTAAATAATTGTTCAAAAATTCAGGCTATTACTCACATAAATTAAATGAAACTTATAAGTATCCCAAATTTGCTAAAAAATGAAAAAAATGAGATTAAATTTTAGTTTTTACTTTACATTTTTGATTTATCTATATCCAACACTTTTGAACATTCCTTCACATTTACATATAGTAATGGATCAATTTTATACACAAATTTTTCAACTAGATATGTTTTTATACATTGCAAGAAAAAAATAAGCAAAACTTACGGCATGTCATCAGATTCGTAAGTATTTAGTTGAAGTAGAACAAGGTCGTAATTTTGACGAAGAATTTTATTCTGTTGTTTTGACCTTTGGTAAGCATCTTGAATAGCCAAGATTTCTTCTTTCTAAAAAAAAATCAATTTAACTGTTAACTTAACTTATTTTTAGATTCAAAAAAAAAAAGGAAGGCTATTTTTTTTTTCTTAAAGCAAATTTCTTAAATAAGATATTATTGCAATGCCAAACGTTTATAAAAACAAAACAGGAAAAAATTTTATTTAACTGTATATATACATCTATATCTATATGTATGTATGGGTATGTGGTATGTCTGCAGCTCTAATACCCTGGTTGTTTTTCATTTACAGGTGAGCCAGGCTAGGTTATACCAAGAGATGAAGGCAGATAATAGACGCCCATGGTTGAAAGTGAATACCTTATAACTATGCCAACATAAATGTTTCAACATATATTAAAAAGTTTTAAATCTTAAGAGTAGTTCATGTGGGTAGATGAAGTGTTGGTATGGTACAGCATGTTACCATGTTGGTTTAAGACACCGAAGTCATATTGGTGGTATGAGATCGAATCTTCCTATTATCAAAACTTTTTATATTTATTTCAAATTACATCTACAAATTTAAAAAAGACTTGATGCGCCAAAAGGGTTAAAATAAAAATCCAAAATTGATAATCGAAAATCGAACTCAATCAATTTTGTGTATAGTAGAGGCAAAGGCTTAATACTCAGTGCAAGCCCAACTTAGTGCACTGGGTGTTGGATGCATATACGATGTTGGTGAGTTGAAGCGATTGATCTCTAAAGTGAGCTTTCAGCCCCGAGTTTTTTTTATCAAGAAACAGCGGGCTTCTTTGCACCATCTCTCGACCAATTCCTTTTTTGTAGCCTCATCAAGCTCTATGCTTTTTTTCTGCACACTCACCTGTATTTCCTTCTTCATAGCATGGTATTTCCTCACTTCTTCTAAAACTGAACAAAACTTGTCTTGATTTATGACACATCTTCAACCGCCTTGTTGACTAGGTCTACAATTGAATTGAGCTTGCTCTCTGCAAGAACGCGGATCTGGTCATGATTTTGAGCACTTAATCTTAGGATACTAGTGGCAAGCTTTGTGCCAGCACTCACAAGACTGCGCCCAGCAGTAATGCCCATAACGATTAAAACCACTGGTACTGCGATCAAGGTCATCATGAGGCTCATTCTAGTGCCACCCTGAACGACGCCATTCACAATAGCCCTGATATCAACACCAATGATAACGTTGACGCCCCGCGTGTATTTGTTCACAAGGCTTTCATGGGAGTCAATCTTGACCTTTAGCTTGTCTTTAAGTTTGGCTAACTGTGTCAATCGGTAGTCTGCCCCGGACTTGGGCATTGTATGGTTTCGTTTAGTATAGGGTATACCTGAGGGTATCTATCTACTTTATCCATGTCGATCTTACAAGAATAACTTCTTTATAACGCTCATTCAGCCCCATAAATACTACATAACTCCCACTCCTGTCCTTTGATAATCTCACCAGTCTTGACATACTGATGTGGCTTTATGGGATCTCTCGTCTCAAAACTCGGAGTCATCTTGCCTTTGGTTTTTATCTTCCGGAAGGTCCACACTCTCCTGGGTCACCTTTAGGATCAGAAGCACCGGCAGGTGCACTCTCACTGGGTTTTCTTTGAGGACCAAAAGAACCTAGGTCTCCTTTAGGCCAAATTGGCCCCATTGGGCCGTGTTTGTTTATAGTGCCATTGGGCTTAATATCATATCCAAATATTTTCACCATTTCTTATATCTTGGATGCTTTTTCGCATATGAGCCCCCAATCTCTGCATCTAAATCACAAAAGTGGATTAATATAATGTGCGTGAGATAGACCGAAAGAGAAACATGTAGTCCATTTCCTCTTCCACAACACCAATAAAATACGAAGATGAATGTAGTGTTGTTGTGGTAACTCCCATCTCTGACCAGGTGACCAAAAAACTTTGACCGCTCTTGTATTAGATCATCCACAATGAGAATATTTGTCTTTTTCGGGTCAAACTCAATTGGTTCTTCGGAAATAGCAATGTAAGTTGTAACTGGGAGGCCTTGCGCTTTAAACGTGGTTATGATTTTGCAATACGCCAGTTCCCAAAAAGGTGGTTTTGGTCTGAGATGCCCAAATATGGTAATTCGGCTCATGTCCCAAAAAACAAATATTTTGATTTGTTTTTGCTACTATCCAATAATCTTCCAACAAGCCCGCAAAAATTATCAGGCACTAAGATATTGAGTTTATTCCCATGTTTGCCATTCTGGGCAAAAAGTGTAGAGGAGTGAACAGCCTTCTTGTCTATATCGGCATTATCAAGAATATGAAAGTAGGTAGCTGCCAGGTCCCGCTCCTACAAACCAATTCAATTGGCGATGCCAGTCCTGGTGACATAATCGACTGAACTGCTAGTGAACCTGACTACGAAGCTCACCAATTGAACACACGCCCATTCCAATCAATCGAGATGGATAGTAGAGACACATATGGTGATAGTAGACTTCAACTAATACGACGTAAGTATTCGAATCAGTATTCGCAAAATTAAATGAGAGTCCCAGTAAAGCTTGCTACTGATACCTCTCAGCAGCTCTTACCATGAAGGGGCTGCTAAAAGAAAGACTGAAGGCTGCGGCTCAACCAGCAGCCACCAAGGAAAACTTCATGAATATTGGACGTGTAGGGCTTACCGTTGTGTGACCGATTCTGTAAGTATACATTCCTATTATACATGTGCGCTTTTTTACGTGATATATAACACTGAAATAGAAGCTGTTCATGAAAAAAGCAATTTTAACACGGAACTACCCGAGCTCACAGGTTTGTGGGTGGTGCCCCCAACAGAAAATGATACAATCAGAACTTACCACCAGCTTGTAAAAGTTAAAGGTGACCTATATCACAGAAACTAGCTTCGTTTTGAAAAGGGCGCCAAGCAAGACTTTATCAAACTCTCCGATAGCTATGTAGAGGTCAAATTTCAAGTCATGTGCAATGCGGGAAGTATCATAGCTGGTGATACATTAGCGCTGACCAATCTGTTTGCACACAGTGTGCTTACAAAAATATAAAGTTACTCTAACCAATAGATCTAGGTAAGCTATGTCCAATCTCGACGAGCAGTGATATCCCTACCAAGCAATGGTACTCACACTATTGTTGAAGAACAAGAACTGAGGCAAAAGTGGTGCAAGTTAGCTTAAAGGATGGCATTCAGATAGGCTTTGCTGCTCGACAGGGACTCATAGTAACAGAAGCAGCTGCTAATACTGCACTGACAGTAACTGTCACATTCTGACCGTTCCCGGGGATGATATGACAGAAATAGTTGCTAATGAACAGCCCTTCAGTTGTCCTTAACTCGAGCGAAGACAGAGCTTACGTTAATTACTACCAAAGCGGTGACTGGAGCCGATATTAGAGTAACATCTTCCTGTTGGTTTGTCAAGCGAGTAGAACTGACACCGACTGCCAAAAATTTCACAATACAGTGTATGGTGAAAGAGAAAGCAATGTATCCTATGGACAGTACCCTCTTCGACCAGCAATAAGAGATGGGAAAGACTCAGTTTAAACTGATGCATATATGTAGCAGTCCTCTGCCTAGCCACGTAATTGTAGCTATTGTGCGTACATTGACGTTCAAATTGTGCCACAAAAATTATTTCTCACTTTAAGCTTCCAGATTTGAGTAGAGTCAGGATTGCCACCTCATTAAAATTTAACTATGACACACAAACTGCAGGCGCTGTCTGAGCGGAGTGTGGGCACTATGCACTTTAGCTTTACAAAATGGACGCAAAAAAAAAGGATGAGGGGCTTCGGTCCTGGCAGAGCAGAGACCTGCATATCCAAAGTCATGCAAGACTTTAGGCTGATATGGTCTATCGTTTTTGCATCCCTCACTTAAGTAGCGATATTAAATGGCTGAGCAATTGCACCAAGGACCAGCACGAGGAAGGAAAGAAAGCCATCTCCATGTTGGCCATTTTTCACAAAACAAAGCATTTTTTGACGTCGTTCTATACATACTGTCATGCTTGTGATTTTTTCAATACAACATGTCTCTAACTGATGAGCTTTACTCTAAAATGTTACAGATCAGCTACAATGCCCAAAGAGATAACATCCTGGGGCATCTTGCCCATGCTATGATAGAAGCCACTCAAAATTCTCTAGAGCTCTGCCGTCAAGACAGGAAGATAGCATTGCGGTATTCTAGATTCTCACCATAGGACCTGTGAATCTCTATGTATACACCGCAAAACTACCAAAACTCACTTAATCTGTGTATTCAAGATTGATCGGGCTAATTGAATACATGGTTTCGTTAATTGTAATCAGCGATGGTGGAAAAGAAACACAAAACAAAAGCTTTGACATCTATAGAGCTTGATATTTTTCTCAATAAGGCTTACTATAGCCCTTACTGTTACCATGCTCCACTCGAGACTACCAAATAGCTCGGTCATAAAACTCAGTTTGAAGATATACAAGTATACTTTGACAATGGTAGGTAGATATGACCACTCGCTAAAAAGCTGCCATACCATTGACATCACTTTTATGGCCAAGCATGTTGATGGTCGATGGTCCATGGTGGACGCATAAGCCCTACTAGATCTTGTGCCGAATTTCAGAACCTGAGCAACCCGCCCTCTACTACACTGCCTTCTCAGAGCACGGGTTCACACGGTCATAACTGAGACCTGTGGCTCACCAGAATTGACATCCATCATCTGGAAAGTCTATGGCTTCATCAAACTGATCTTTGCACATGTGTCAGCAATTACACAATAGGTATATGATTTGAATGCTTCATTTGTAATGCCCTTAACTATCGTTCTCCCAGATGATACTAAAGGTCTGCCTGTGACATTTGACTTTATGGACTTTTTGTTTGCAGCTTTGATCATTTACAGGGGGTGGTCGACTGTGAGTTTGTCTTTGGCTTCTGTATATTATTTACGACTTCTCTGTTTTTCTTCGAGGACATAGTGCTTCAACTTTGCCTTAATCAGGGCGATGTTTGGAAAGGAAAAATAGGACACAGGGCGTCAAATGGAAATAAGACACTGACAATTATACCCATCAACTTCACACACAAGACTTCCGTGTAGACAGTATTGCTTAATCAACCACTAACACTATAGTCTATCACTATCAACCGGCCTGGAGGTCTGACTGTCTTTCCTGGACACAATGCACAGTCCCCCAAACTGCATATTTCCACTTGAGTGGGAGTCCTCCCTCGACTATCTGTAGAGACACTTGGACGATCATTTCTTTGTATGCCTTAACTGTCTCTCGACTTCCACATATGGTCACCATCAGACCCTGTTTTCTGTAACGGTGGGCAATGATATCGTCCGGGTCAAAGCGTATCCTTGCCAGTAGTTCAGGGTGATTGTCTTCATGATACTGAAGTAGGCTAGTCTGGACCTTCTCACCTTGGACATTCGTGGAACACACCCAAATTACAGCATTCATCAAAAACAATAACCTCAGCAAGATTGTCAAGTAAATGAATGACCTATGCAAATAGGGTTGGGACCCTATTTGCAAAGGTCATCAACTCGACATCGGCTCCATCCATTGGCTTCGTAGGGTTGATACAGAAGTAACAAAAGATGGTTTGAGTTTGATGGGATTTCAAGCCAAGTTTGCATCCAGTAAAGGTTTTCTCGACGCAGATGCACTCCGTCTTACTGCTTCCACACTGACCATTCAAATACATAAGTGCCGGAGTAGCCTCTATGAAATCAGAGAGAAACGGGGAGGTTTTGCTTGCTTGCAATTCAAGTTGCCTATCAAGTATGATGTCCAAGCTGCATCGCCACACGTATCTGGGTTGCTTGTGTCCCAATTGTCCATACCTAGGATACCTAGGATACATAGAATTTTCCTCAACAAGTAGGCCTTTGACATCAATGTGAAGAGATTTTGTGTAGATAGCACCTGCGCAAACCCATAGGGCATCTTCTTGGAGGAAACGTCTTAGCATCTTTTGGAGCCCAACATTGGTGTATGCAAAGACGAATGAAACCACTAAGCCCTTGTTTTGTTGTCTTTATATTTGATTTAGTGGATGTCATTGGCTTTCTGGAAATTCAAAAGCGGATCTGTTCCTCCTAAAACATTGCAGAGATAAGCAGCTTCATTGTGGTCACGGATAATAATGCTAGAATTGTCACAGTTCCTAGCACATTTTCCAACAAACCGAACAGCCAAGTTTCTCTCGCGGAACTTGATCTTTGGTATGCTAAACAAACTCGCTGGCAATGACTTCCTTCATAATCGAGTAAGTGTTTGAGCTCTGGAGTTGTGATCCAACCCCAGTTTTCACACAGATGCTCTCCCATGTACATGGTATATGCATAGGTTTTTGGATCAAACAACCATGCGGAGAGCTGGACTACACCAGTTAGGCTAAGAACCTCGCTAAGGTGCACACTCTCTATGTTTGTTCGATGCATCATGCTTGTCAGAAACCCATACTCACTCACAATGTCAATAGCATAACAAACTCCTCCCATGGGGGAATCTTCGCATACTAGATAGGCTGCTCCCATATCCAAATGGTGATGTTTGCCTGTTACTGCTGTGGCATCTTGGCTGTTCCAAACTTTAGACTCGACCTGAGCCGATTTATAAACACCTATGTATTTCATAGTGGTCGGCCCTATATCTTCCCTATCAAGCCACTTCCTGAAACCATAGGCTGTAGAACCATCCATAGAGTGGGTGGCTTTGTGGTATTCAAGTTCTAGCGATTAAGCTTCTGCCTCATGCTCAGACTAATCCCGAGGGTCTGCTCCAGTTTCCACTGTAAATGATTCATTAATAGCTATGGATACAGTGATCTCCAAAGGGAACTATATTCCCTACAAGAACCTGGTCACACAACTAGAGTCGGGTAGCCAAGAGAATGGCCCTAACTGCGAATGTAATCATTATCGCCCTGAAAAACATTTTACGAGCTAAAAAATAAAATAGTAAAGAAACCTAAATAAAGTGACAATATCTTTAAAACATAGAAAAATTTTAACGGTGTCTAAAGATGTCCAGAGTGAACAGTATCTTGGAAATAAATTTTGATGATGTCTTAAATGTATTAAATTCTTAAATTTAAATGTAAGTTAAACGATCTTTTATACTGCAAAAAAAATTAATAAATAAAAATCATCTAAGAAAAACTAATTTTGAATGAAGAAAAATCTTAGAAAAAAAACCAACGAATATTTTATAAAATGCTATTCTCATTTGTCAAAAACATGCTATTGATTTTCCAAATCCTCAATCGATTGGAAAAAAACTTTTATTATACGCCTAAATTCACTGTGAAAACATAGCCAATTTAACTCCAGGGATTTTAGGACGCATTCTCAACTCTTTTAAGTTAAAAGAGCAAACAACCGAAAATTTTTTCTACTTTTTGATATTGCTCGATCCTGCTTATAACCTGTCTAGCCTCATTTCTTTGATATCAACTGGAGCTTCCTTTTTTGCGCATAATATCGTATTGTGTGAAGATTGTAAGTTAGCATTCATCTACAGATCATTTTTGTATGGAGACTGCAACGTTAACATTCTTTTAAGATCTTTTTGACAAATCAAAAATTTAATAGTTTTTTCATGAATTTCTCCTATCTAAAGAACATCTTTTGCAGCATGTACAGTAATTTTTCTTTTTTTTCGAAATGGTTTCTTACAGCATTTGCATGTATTACATACCAAATCTGCAAAGCATTTATGCTCATTTTGAACAAACTCCACAATGCATATGCCCAAGCTTTGCAAATGACGCATTCATCAAATTGAGTTTCTTAAAATTAGAAGTTATAATTTACACTTTTTTGTTTTAACTAACAAGTAATTCTCTATAAAATACTTTTTTTATTAAAAATAGGCTCAGTACCAAATATTTTTCAGAAAATATGAAATCAAGTAGAAAATTTTAATATAGAAGTTTTCTTGGTACTTTAACCTCATATGATTGTATAACTTACAAGTGCTTCAACAACACCAGTTAATTTTGCAATTTTAAAGTCTTTATTTTTTCCATGATCATTTCCAACCTAAAAAATGATATTGTTTACTACTAATCATTCTGTTGATGTAACTGAAGATGAAAGAATAGCATTATTAAAAATTTTAACATAGTTGCAGTTTTACACTAGCATCAAACCTGGTAGTGAACAGTGGAAAAATGTACAAGTCTGCATATCACAAAAAACGTACCATGCTATAGACTAGTCAAAATAAAAACTTTTGAATTAAATTTATTTCCTATAGCTTGGAGTTTTAGGGTGAGAACTATCTGGACATATACCTACAGTTTCAATAATTTTGTCAGGTAAACATTTTTTAATTTTACAGAAATAAATTATGCAGTTTTACTAAAAAAGCTAAATTGGCTTCAATCTAAATAATTAATTCTCTTGAAAATCAAATTACTGTATTTATTCTCTATCAAACCTTAACTAACTTAATTTACACGTATATAAACTTCATTTTTACTAAATCTTTTAGTTAGCATACCTCAGACAGTTGTTTACTTGTTCTACCACTGCTTTCAGTCAGCTCCCTATAAAAGTAAACTGGCTTGAATAATATTATAATAATAATAAATTTATTATAATAAATTATATAAAAAAATAATTATATCACAGTAAATATCTAAATTTAAATAAAAAATCTGTCTATAAAATTTTCAGAGATGGCCTGTTTTCAGAGCAAATACAAGATAATAATCCAGTAAAGATATTTAAACTAGTGGATTATTCTTGTTATTGCGAAAAAAAGAAAACAATAAAAGCATATACAACATTTAGTAATTAACATTAGTTAAATAAATAAATTTTTTTTTTTTTTATCGAAAAACTTTTAATTTACTCCGTATTGTAACAAGTGAGTTGTATGCAAGAAAAAGAGGTATTGTTAAACCACTTAACCATTGGTTATAGGGAGTGAAGGAGTAGACAGAAAGACACAAATTGCATTAATAAAGACTTCAATGGTATTACCACCAATTAAATTTGCATCTAGGTGCTAAAACAATGGAAAAATACACTTTTTACATAAGTCACCTGCAGCGGTGCAGTATCTTCCGGTTTTCTTCTTTAAGTTCATCCATAACTTTCTTTGATTTATTACAGTGTTCACACACCTACAAAAAAGAAAAAAATATAAAAATCTTTGCTTGTTAGTTGTCTCTGTTGAGGATGAGACAGTATTTTCCTGATTGTTACATTGCTGACTAGTAGAAAAGACCTCAAACTCTTTTCTAGCAACTTCGAGAGAGAGAAAATGCTCCAAAAACAGTTGGTAAATGGTATTGTAGTTTTAGTGCCTATTGGCGCTTGGAGATAACCCTGCATATGTAATGACTTGCCTCGCCGCTCTGATGCCATAACACCGCTTTTGCTAAGGTAAAAGCCACATAACTGACAGAAAAAAAAACTGAACTGACTTTCTATACAAGTTATTCCAAGGCATTAGGACTTCTTTTAAATCCATTTATTACATTACAAAAATTCTTAGTAAACCTAAATCAGGCTCTCACACCCTAAATTTCGTTCACTGACATCCGTGGTCTTTGCAGTTCTTCACCTGAAATCTTGGCCATGTGTGAAACAAATGTTGATCCTTTCATAAGTTTGTTTGACTTTAATGTACCAGGTTAACTTCCTATCAGTCGCAAAGACTCGTATTTTCCTTGTCATCTATTTCCATGAAAAATCTACGTGTAGCTTGCAAAATCTTTCTTGAAAACCCAAATGAATCGACTAGCTATCTTTTCTTCTTTTACCATTCAATTACACACAGCATGTCATCATTTCGTCATCTATTTCATTAAATTCCACTCAAACATATTTTCAATCTTCATACAGAGGAATGTGATATGAAAAGTGCTTCTTGGCTTCATGTTGGCACTGATGCCTATATTCCCTATCGAAAATATCAGTTGAAACCATATTTGAGTCTATGGTTTCCTGTAGCAATTGTGGCCACAACTGCTAATTGAAACCGTTATTTTTATCTTTTTCAGTGCATTAGTTGTATTGACAAAAAAGTCTTCTTACCAGCCCCCGACATGACTGTAAAAGTCACTAATACTCCCGTAGTTCATAAAATACAAACAGACACCTTAAGTAATAGACCCCAGAATTAGCATGAAAAAGCAACAGTAATTAAAAATAATTCTCCCTTTAAAAATTGAGCCTAAAAATCTTCTATGGAAAATTTATCAAGAATTTTTAGCATATGGCAAGATATATAAAAAAAATATGCAGGCTACGAATTTATAACTTAATGATAAAAACTATAAAAAGAAATATAAGGGATGTAAGCATGCAGGAAGGCAAGTAAGCAATCAAGCAAGCAATCAATCAAGCAATCAAGCAAGCAAGCAATCAAGCAAGCAATCAATCAAGCAATCAATCAAGCAATCAAGCAAGCAAGCAATCAAGCAAGCAATCAAGCAAGCAAGCAAGCAAGCAATCAAGCAAGCAAGCAATCAATCAAGCAATCAATCAATCAAGCAAACAAGCAAGCAAACAAACAAGCAAACAGGTAAGGTAAGTAAGTATAAATGAGTGAGTGACTGAGTAGGTTAAAATCTGAACTATTACATACCTGAAACACTCGCAAGGTTTATAATGTATACATGCTCCGGCTTTTTGTCTTCTAAGTAAGTAAGTAAATACTTATTCTGCCACAAACAAATGTATATTAGCTATGAAAATTACAAGACATCAAACAGAAAACAAAAAAAATAAAATAAACATTAAGATAAAAAAAAAATAGTGGCAAAGGATAGGCACAAAAATTGTCTGTCACAAAAATATTTCCATGATGGTCCCGTTGTACATAATACACAACGACATAGAGATTGATTAGCCGAAGCATAGCAAAAAAAAATAAAAATGATTGTAAAAATTTGTAAAAAATTAAACAAAGAAGAAAAAAAAGAAAAAAATTGTTTTTTACAGAATATAGTCTTGGTTTATTAGGTCTGTGAATTATAATATCCAGAGAGGTAAAAAATGTTTACTTGACCATATGTTTAAAAGTTTTATAGTTTGTGACTGATTTTATTTCATTAGAAAGACAATTTTTTCCCATGGTGGATCTTCTTAAGGGTGTGTCTAATCTTAGATGACTTTTGTGTAGAGGGATTCTTCTATTTTCAGAAATTTTAAAGATTTCAGACATTTAGGTTGGGTCTACTACAGAATTTAAATGTATGGCATGTGCAACAATACCCTGATTAACCCTCATATCAACAGGCAGTCTATTTATGGCTCTATACTGCTCAGTACCAATATCAGTGCGAATATTAAAACAAAACCTTATACATTTATTTTGTGCACTTTTCAAACGGATTCTAAGTAATTCATTGAGGTCTAAATACCAGGTAGAATGTGCATGGTCAAAGTGAAGTTGAATCAGAGCACAGAGCACACTTCAATGTTGCTGTTAAGAAAGATTGTTTTCTATATAAAAATTTTGGAATCATTTCATTTTAAAACAAAGCAACACATTCTCTTTCCATTCAGGGTTTGATCTAACAAGTATTCTTTTGACAGAGGTATGTTCTTTAATGCATGTGCCTCTATAGATTATATTCAAGGGATCTGCTTTTTAAGTTATATTTTGAAGATGGATTTTTTGACTTTGTAGCTCCTATATCTTTCAAAGTTTTCCAAAGATTTTTAGATCTACCTACATATTCGTTATTTTATTAGTAAAAAAATAGCTTTTTTTCTATTGATAGTTCCAAGAGCATCATTTTTAGCTCTGCTAAAATTAATTATTTCTTCTAGTTCTTTGCCTGCATCTGTTTTTGTCATTTTATAGCTATTTTTTCTCCAACTTCTTTGTCAAACCACTCTTGAAAATTGCTTTTTCTTTTAATTGTATTCATGGGTGATAAATCATCAATATTTTGTTTAAAAACCTACAAAGGCCAAGTTAACGTTATCAAAATTTTCATAACTTGAAAAATTTGCTTAACTTAATCTTTAATTAATTAGTCCTCATTATAGTTCCGCAGGCTTCCGGATTTTTTGAAATTTTTAGTACCTGGTCTAAACCTAGTGATTTTGTGGGTACGAAAATAGTCTGACGATCAGGAAGAGAAATTTCAAGTGATCACTGCTGTGTGATCTTGTCAGAAGCATTTGAGAGAACATGATCTAAAAAAGACGAGGAGTTTGGGAGTTTGATGTTACTCTTGTAGGATCCACAATTAGTTGTGTAAGACCAAATGCAGAACAAAATTCACTATACTTATTTAAAAGTGCATTTTGAGTGATAGCTCTGTTGTCAGGAATGTAATTGTTATTATTATCCATAATAGTAACATTTAGGTCTCCTAAAATAATTATATCTTTTCCATTCTCATAACTCTGGTGCAAAGTGTGGGTTAAAAGTTCAAAAAATTGTTGATATTAGGTGGCCTGCAAACAATACCGGCTGAAAAAGGTTTGGTACGAGAGAGAAGAATATCCATAAATATGATTTCAATTTCATTTGTGGGTGTAATATCATTAAAATTAAGATGGTCATTGATGTAACAAATAACACCACCACCAGATCTATCTATGTCTTTCGTTAAAATTTGGTATCCACTAAGTTCAATTTCCGAGATATCAAGCTTACTTTCAGTAATTCCAACAATTGATAGTTTTGAAACAATTGAAATCCTAGTATCCTATTGCTATATGCTATTTACATCAAAATGAATGAAGCGTAAGCCTTTTTGCCTTTAAGGGGAATCATAATTGCTGATTTTCTTGTCTAAGGTCTTCTATTATTATATTGCATAGGACCAGGACTCAATGTACCCACAACATAAGTTTCAGAAAAATTAGAGAACATAATTTGATGCACCAATTGTTTTAAAGGATTTTTTTGAAATCTGAATAAATTTTGTGAGTGACAGAAGTTCCAGAGATATCAATTTGATTACTTAACAGACTATATTGATTATTCAACAGACCTAAACTATAAATAAAAAGTCTTTTGTTAAAAAATATAAATACTAGGGTAAAAAAAAAAAAAAAATAGACATGTATATCTAGTCTAAAAATAGTTTATAAATATAATTTTAAAAATAAGCATAATAAAAGTAACATATTTAGAGAAAACTAAAAATAAGTTGAATTATAGAAATAAACATGAGTGAGATAAAATAGGCGAACATGACCAAATGATAAAAAAATCAAACTAAATCTAAGAGTAAGTTCTCAAAAAAACTAAAAAACTTTAATTCTTTGGAAATTATGGTTGTACTGCTTTACTTTTAAAATAATTTCAAAATAGAAGTTATCAAGAAATTATAATTTTGAACTTAATGCAAAACTTGATCAAAATAGTAGTAGAAGGTTTTTCGAAAAAATTTTTTCATTTGATAGAACTACAGCATGTCATTTAGGTCAAAAAATGTCTTTTACAATTATACAACTTTGAGTAAAATTAAACTAAAAAGAAGCTGGAAAAATCTGGCTCCAAAATTAACATATATAATAAACATTGACACTAAAAATCTGAGGAGGTCCAGCTAACCAACTCTGAATTATAGCGAAGTTATTTTGCTGGAACAAGTTTGTCTCTAAAACAGATTATCTAACTAACCTTATTCAAATTCATTAAATTTTCATCTGTTAATGTAGCAACTCTCTTATTTCCATCTGCTAATGTAGAAATTATCTTATTTTCTTCTGTTAACGTAGCAATTCTGTTATTCAACACCTGAACTTCACTTGTGGCTTTTATGTATAAAGATTTGTGTTTATCAAATTTGGAAGATAGATCTGTGATTTTCTACAAATTAAATGGCTTATTTAAAATTACCCTAAAATTGGAACAGGTCTTTCAGGCAAAGAGATTTTCAGGAATAAATAAAAGTTTCTAATTTCATGCAAGAGCAGAAAAATGAAAAAAAAAAAAAATAATTGTGAGATAGACATTCACAGCATAGTTGCTTCGTTTTTTTTACATAAACAACTGGAACCAAAAAAATATTCATAATTTAAATTAATATTAATAAGATAAAGTCATGCTTCAAACATGAATATTGGCAAAGAAAATAAATCATAAACAACCTGATTTTTGTCCAGATCCAATATGCAAAAAAACCATCTTAACATTTAATTTAGTTTTAATTATTAGAACAATAGGATTTATATTAATTAACTACGTTACCTTTTTATATGTTGTGACTTCCAATAAATGATTTTCCTGCTGTGTGTTCAAAACTAAAAACATACAAACATTAACAGTCGATTAATCAAAATAAAATTTTTATTTGCACAAACATGATTAAAATAAAAAAAGATAACTAGTCGCAAATACAGTCTAGACCTGATATGCCATGAGAAACGTCTGGTTGGAATTTTATTACAGGAATTGATTTTATAACCTTTAGAATCACAAAACAGAAATTTTCTAATTCATTCAACTTGGTATTAGCACTAGCACAATAAAATTCACAGTATCTTATCTCAGTTTAGTCTAAGCTGGAAATATGCCAAAAATTCAAAAAATATTTTTTCTATCAATATATTTCTCCAATAACATGTATAAACCAACACTGCAGAAATATATACAATAAAATTAAAAACATAAATAATGTTCAATTACATAAAATATATACGTATTGCATAAAAATTATTTATTATAACAATTGAACTTAGCTGGTTTATGATCATTGGACGGATAACCCAAAAGACACATTTTGGTTGAAGAACCAAGCATCTTTTCATGAAAACCCGTTTTGGACAACAGTATCCAACTTAAATTATTTAGTGTTTAAATGAAAATAATATTTTGTTCTTGTAGAAGTTTAAACCAAATGTTAAGTGTATTTTGAAAATCCTTTAAATATATTTAGGTTGGATTGCGTTTTTTAATTCTTCGAAAATGGTATTCTATAGTTTTGGCCCTCGATATACTACGGAGTGTTCGAAAAATTTGCAGGTGTTTTTAGGTAGCTTATACTTTTTTTAAGACTTGATCCTGAGGTTGTATCTGATTGATTGATTATTAGCAAAGAAATTTTCAAATCTTGTCGGGAGTTTCTGTTGTGTAAATTTATACATATATATTAGAATTTGGTAGATAATTAATATTAAAATTTTTAATATTTCAAGGTTGGCCATAATAGGCACTGCACTTTTTCTGCGATTCTTGACTGTTAATATCTTGCAAATGTGTTTTTGTTGATTGGATAATTTTTGAAGTTTGGATGGATGAGTTGATCCCCATGCAATGTTTGCATACATAAGGTGACTGTGTACAAAACTCAAGTATAAGACATCTTGAACTTGAATTTAGGAATTTTCTGGCTTTATAATGGAGGCCAATTATGGAGGCAAGTTTTGATTCAAGGGTATTTTTGTACTTTTCATCAATAATAACGCCAAGGAATTTCAAACAGTTACTTTTCTTTAGTTTAGAAACATTGATTAACAGAGTGGGCAATTTTCAGACTGGGATACTTTATGAAAGTAAACTTTGAGAAAATAAGTAAGATTGATTATCAGATTAAAGCTTCCTCTTTAAAAGCAGATAAAGAAATCATTCAACAAGATATTCACCCTTAGCCTTATATGATTTACAAGAATGCAAAACTTTCTCCTTGATCATAATATCATTCCAAAGATTAAAATTTGTTTGAAAACTATCAAACATTAATTATAATTAATGTTATATTCTTCAAAAGAACATTATCTCTTTCAGGTGTTCAATCGTTGATTTTAGATCTTTAAATATTTATATTTCAAAATAATATTACAGCCGTTATAATGCTGTTTATAAAATTATTGTAAGCATGTAACACCTCTTTAAAATCTAAAATACTTTATTTAACCAATAGGCCTCATTTAGAAGTTTTTATTCTTTTCTTTTTTTTTATTCATCATAAATTATGCTTTAATTAATCAATCAGAATTACGATTATTTTTCTGGGAAAATTTTGTGTCTAAAATAAATTATCCTATTAATGATGAAAACCCAATAACTTTATTCACATGCATTAAATTTTCATCTGCTAACAAAATTAATAAATGGTATATCGTTCAAAAAAATAATACAGATCTTCAATGAACAGGCCTTGTCATGAATCCCGAACGATCGCTCACCCTTGCGTGTTTAATCATTTTAAATATTTATTCCCTCATAAAATGGATACTACGATTTACTTTGTTCCTTTTAGCAACATACTGTATATTTTCATGTAATTTACTGGCCCTCATTCACTGTATTTTTAGATATTTAATGCTGGTTATAATAGTCCCAGTAATTGATTCTTGATAATAACAATGAATTTGTAAAAAAAAAATTTTTTTGTTTTTTTTTCTCATAACAACTAATTCTATTTAGAAAGATGTTTATAAATTTCCCCCCATAAATTTTTATATTTCAGTCGATCTTTTATGTAGGTTTTAAACACTGTAAGTATATAAACATATTTCAATATCATTGAATAATTAACTCTGGTAGGCAGGTTTATTTTAAATTCCATTGTAGTTCTATTGTTTATCTTTTCATCGCCAATACTTTAATTCAAAATTACTGCTCTCTTCACAGAAGTATGATTTGTTTAATACACAGTGCAGAAGAAGTTGACTTCAAACCCATGACAAATAAAGATAAATAAATTTTAAAAAGATTATTTTGTTTTAAACAAGTTAAAATTGCAGTTCAGCACTGATGTTTGGATTTACCATTTGAAACTTCCCCAGCTTTTTCTGCTCAGGAATAAATTGTTAAACTATCTGAGTCTATGCAATGCACCATATAATAAAAAATTGGCCCAAATTTCCCCTATTGGTGGCCATCTTGGATTTTACTTTCGTGCTAAATGGACGATATCTCTGCAACCGTTTCGTCAAAAATATCGAAATTCCTTATCTATTCACTGGGGTGGACATGTTGTAAAATTCCTGGTGACGCCTAAGTCTGACAATCTTGGAAGTTTTTGAGCTTAAACTAGATATCTATAGGCTGCCAAAAGTACAAAATCTTGTTGGACAGAATGTAAAAATTTTAACACCTAATTCTTGGTCAGTAAGGAAAACAGCAGAGGTTTTTCTGTGTCTAAATGCACAATTCAAAAAGCATGAATGTTGAGAGATTGCAAAGTTATTGCTGAATATCCTGAGATTGAGAAGCATCAAAAACTCAGTCAGAACATTATAGACTCTGTAACAACATTTTACTGTGATGATGAGTTTTCTAGACAGCCGCTGGGCAAAAAAGATTGTGAAAGTATTGGGAGGAATCAGCATATGTCTAAAAGGTCAATCTTGTGCAATTTGAAAGATTTATATGCTGCTTATGTATTAAAACATCTGGACAATAAAATTGATTCTCTAAGTTTGCTAGTCTGCATCCAAAATGGTGTATTCTAGTAGGGCCTAAAGGAACACACTCTGTGTACATTTGCACCATACACCAAAACTTGAAATTAATGTTAAGTGCTGTTGACATAGAAAAAACTGGTAATAAAACTTATGAAATTATAGAGATGATAGTATGTAGCAGGGACTCAAATTTTTGTATGATACATCGATGTGAAAAGTGTCCAGACATTGAAGCAGTCCAGCAATTCCTTGAGCAGCATATTAAAGAATTGTATTTTCCTGATTCTGATGACCAAGATGATGTTGGTGACAATGAAGAGATCGAAATCGAATTTAAGCAATGGACAAACAACGACAGATCGAACAGAACTCATATCCCAGAAACTTGCTATTGATGACTTTGTTTCTTCCTTTTGTAAAAAATTGTGAGAGAAACCGTTGGACCAAATGAAGCAATTTTAATAGGTTACTTCGCAGAGAACTACAAGTTCCTCATACAGGATGGAATTCAAGGTTACCACTGGAATAAGAGTTATTGTTTCCTACATCCTATTGTGGTATACACCCGTGCAAATGATGTTCTTAAAGATGACTCATTATGTATACTTTCTCATGACCTTGAGCATGATGTGAGTTTTGTACACAAGGTGCTTCAGGAGACAGTTTGCTACATGAAAGAGGATTTAAACCTTGACACCACTATGGACGGCTGTGAGGACAGTATAAAAACTTATAAAAATTTTATAAACTGGCGTCACCATAAAAATGATTTTTCTGCACACTGTTCTTGGAACTTTTTTGCAACCAGTAATGTTGAATCACCATATGATGGCATTGGAGGAACAGTTAAGAGTTTAGCAGCACGAGCAAGTCTTCAACATTCTGTAACCGACCAAATACTGTCAGCCAAAGAATGTTTCAATTCTGTAGGGACTCTATTGATGGTATAAAGTTTGTGTATGTCACAACTGGAGAAATGGAAGAAGTCAGAAAATCTTTGCTGACCCGTTTTTCGTTGGCAAAAACAATTCCTGGTACTAGGAGTTTTTATCAGTGTGTACCTGCCTTTGTGTCAACCAGCAAGACAAAGCGTGTATCAGAGAATGAAGTGTATGATTTTACAAGTAACCAGCATATAGGAAGTGCTGAAACTGAAAATATCAAAGTTTCCCAATACTTATTATGCAAGTATGATAATTGCCATTGGGTTGGTTTGGTCAGTCAAATTGACAAAGATGTAAAAGGATTACAAAATGAAGGTTATGCATCCACCTTACCCAAGTCGAACATATAGATGGCCAATTCGTGATGATATTTGTTGCGTTAACCAAATATTTTGATGTCTTAAAGAGACCAGCAAGATTTTGTAGATATGGCAGCATATAGATATCTAGTTTAATCACAAACCATTCCAAGATTATCTGACTTTGCCATCACCAGGAATTTTACAACATATCTGCCCCAGTGAGTAGACGAGGAATTTTGATATTTTAACCTCAAAACCTAAAATTTGCATATTTAAGATTAGAAATGGCCTATTTTCTCCCCATTTTTGGATTCTCCACCCAAAAAAAATGGTCAGGTACCAATTTTTAGGAAAATTAGCAAAACGGCTGCGGAGGTATTTAGCATGAAAGTAAAATCCAAGATGGCCACTGACAGGGGAAATTAGGGATATTTGGGCCAATTTTTGATTAGCCGTAACATGGAAACGAAAAATGTTTGAGACCTAAAATTTGTCACTTTTTCTTTTCTTGATGGATGTAACAGCTGGACAAAATTTGGTCGAAATTTGAGACGGTGGGTGACAAGACAGTCCTATAATTATATGGAATTAACCCATAAATATCTTCCAGCGTACGCGTTTGGGAGAGCGTACGTCTCATTGATACGCCTGAGACCTAAAAATTTTCTTTGTCACCCAAACATAGTGGGCGACAGGTTTTTTAGGCTGTATCTATGTCGAGTGAAAACATTCACGCCACTTACTTCACATGAGCTATTAACTACACAGGAGGCTATTTTCTTATCGCAAGACCTGAATCAGTTTTCATACCTTTTTGAGTATCCTCCTGCAAGACTTCAAGCTTCTTTATTAGGTTACTTTGCTCTTCAATATGAGATGTGCATTTATTATGGTCAATGAGTGCCGCTCTAAAGTTACATATTTAGATCTGAGTCGCAAATTCAATTTAGGTTTTAATCAGATGATTTTCATGACATTTTTCAGATTGATAAAATTTTATCTTAAGCTTATCTTAAGCGTAACATGTTACAGCCAGAATTTCAAAGAATGGTTTATTTACTACAATTTAGGGTATTAAACAGGCATATCTCATCATATTTTCATGTTGTTAACTAATAATCAGAAAATAGAGCGTTTTGAGTAACAAATGACAAATTATCACTATAAAAAATTTTAAGTTAATTTTTCATCGAAAAATTTTTAAATATAATTTTCACTTTGTGACTATTCTGTATTCGTACCTTAGTTGGTTAATCTCCAATATCTGAGTATTCATTATACTGTCTTGAGAATGTATAGTTTTGCTGGTTTTCTCTATTTCTACATTCAGTGAAGTTATTGTTTCTTTAGCTTTGATAAGTTCAATGTTTTGAGAATTTAGTTTTTCTTCTGCTTTTCTTAGTTCAATTTCCTGAGCTTGTGTATTTTCACTTGTTTTTTCGATTTGGATTTTGAGTTCATTGATTTGGTCAATTGAATGATTAGTCTGAAAATGAAATAAAAAAAGTAAAAAAAAAAACCTGTCAATGAGAAACAACAAAATAACTGGAGCCCAAAAAATTGGAAAGAGTCGCTGAAAGACAAAAAAGAATATCTGCCTTGGTTTTTTTTTTTTTTTAATTTAAAAACATATTTTTTAAAATATAAAAATATAGTTTTTAAAATATAAACATATATATATTTTTAAATATAAACTTAAATTACCATCTTGGAGGCTACCAAATCATATATTGTAGTAATTCGAACTTTGTGCAAAATTTAAAAAAAAAAACCTGAATACTTTGTTAGAAACGGGCCTTGGTAACAAACAAGACTTCATGATAAGTGGTAATTATACCTCCAATGACAAACGTTTACGTTTTTACAAAAACTCGTAAGTCAATCTCGAGACAAGATTAAAACTCTAAAGAGCTTTGGTTTAAAATGAGTCATTAAGCCAGCTGCTAAGTATTAAAATAGTGGTTTCAGGATGGTCAATGTCAAAATTAAGCTCCAAAACTCTCAGGATATTTCAAAATAATTGCAGACCATCTTCCACCACCATTTTACCACATCATCAACTGACAATTCTCTAAAAAATAGGAATAGAAATATAAACATAACCTTATATTCAAAATCAAAATCAATACATGGTTAACAATATGTCTGAACTATTTTATTTCCAACCATCAATCTTATTAAGCTTCATACTATTTCTAATACATTTTGAACAAGAAAATCTAAGTCCCGTTCTCAAAAATTAATAAAACAGAGTAAAAAAGTTATGAAAAGAAATAAAATGACTAAGACATAATCATGAAAGACCAAATTGTAAATGAAATTTAGGATCCTTTAAAGATACACTTGCTCGATAAAAATAATAACCTTGTAAAAAAATTTTACTGACAAAAATTGGCTGAAAAAATAAATTGGGTAAAAAAAACACCAGGGAATTTCCAGCAGTATATAAGACGTAAATGAATGTCAGACTTACCAAGACCGCTGGTGACAAGTTATAAAAATATGTTCACAATTAGGCTAAAAAAGGGTTGGCAGCAAGTATTGCTGTTAAAAAAATCTGTTTAATTTTTAGAGGGTGCACTATAGGTAAGATGGTATCATAAAAAAAAATTTTTATATCATACTGAAAAAATTTTGTAGATAGATTTGAGATCAAATAAAAAAACTGTTTTAAAGAAAGATAAAAATAGAATAGAATAATTAACTCGCATTACAATTAGGGTATTTATATTAGTTAGATGACAAAAATGATTTTAAAATACCATTTTGAGTCCCCTAACTGGAAAATAATTTATTGATTATGCGTGACCCTGTGGTCAGAGTTTTGAATTAATATTGCTACTACAAAATTTTTTGGGAGAAAAAATTTCTCCCAAAAAATTTTTAGTTAAATTTGTTTAGATGAAAACAATTAAGCATGTGAATTAATACAAATGGAAAGATATGATTTTAAAAACAGTTTGAAAATATAAATATATTTTGCGAAAAAATAATAGAAACATAAAGAATAAGATATGCTCTATCAGTAACTTGATAAGCGTGGTTATTAATGACATGTTGCCCTTATCGTTAGATACCTTTTGAATAGAACTATGGAGAAAACAGATATGCTATATATATATAATACAACTAAATAATGTAACTTGACTATAATGTACATTTCCTTGACCCAACAACGCAGATTGCAAGTTCTTTTTTGTGCATGTGCTTTGAATTCACGCCAGAAACTCAACGTTTTATTTACTTAAACGCTTTCATTTCATGGCCAAAACGCAAGCTTTTAAAATATTCAAGGAAATAAAGGAAATATTCAAATATCACAGGGCATATCTCCTTGACTTGAAAACACAAATTTTATGTTTTATTTTTTTATTTATATTTATTATGTATAAAAAAATGCCAAATAGCCAAAATATCATTAGGCATATTTTTTCAACTCAGTAATATACATTTCTCATGTTATTAGCGCAAGTGAATTTACAGCAAAAAAAAATCAGTGTTTCAAAAAAAATATCCAAATATCACGAGGAATATTTACACAACATATTAATGTAAATTCTCCATTGAATTTGTTCAATTACTTTTAATTCAAAACAGAGATAGATAATACTTAGAAAATTGTATCGAGCTGCATAAATAAGAAACATCACAAATATAAATATTGTCAAAACAAAAATGAAAACAAAATATTAAAAAATGCAGCTTAAAGAATAATGATAATTATATTATTAAAGATTTTAATTTGGAGAATTATTTTTGAAAATTATATTCGAAAATAACATTCTTGATTTTAATGTCATCTTTAAAGTTTTGGTAGTTTCTGTCATATGGGATTTTAGAAAAAAATTCCTTTTAAACCACTAGAAACAATTAAATTTTTTCAACTCTAATGTCGACAATGTCTAGCTTAAACCAATCAACGCTCTTTTTGCTACCAAATTGAACTACGCTTCTGATTATGCAATTTTATTCTAAGTGAAAAGTGATTTACATGAAAACGAGGTGTTTCGTTAAATCTGCCAAAATTTTTAAATTTTTAAAGAAGAATTTAATTGAATAATCTGAGTACATTACAATATACCATCAAAAATGGATAGTTAATGCTATTGCAAAAAACCCTGGTATTTATAAACAAATAAAACCTAAATAAACGCAATTTAATTTAATTGATGATTGATGTTTTAACATTTTAAAAACAAATGCAACTCTAAATTCACCCTTTCTTCTGCAAATGAAAAGATGTTGATTCTGACAATGAAAATTATATACCAAACAAATAATAGTGATGAGAATGTGGACTCTTTTGGTTTTCAAAATAGTGAAAGTGACATTGAGCAAACAAAGCTACAACAAAAAAAAAAAAAAAAAAAAAAAAACTCCACTAAGTATACATCTACGGCAGATATTACAGAAAGATAAACCTATACATGTAGGTAGGGTGTTTGGGGTTCACCACTATCATTAGGTTTGATAGTTAACACTGTTTACCTTTTGGAATCATATACCCTGACATGACAAAGATAAAACTATAAATAAACATCCTGTAGGTGCAGTGTTTGGGATTCACCATTTCCTCAAGAGTTTATAATCTATCTAGTGGTATAGTATTCCCATTCACACGTAACGCTAAACATTAGCCATAAAACAGCTTAAGATCATACATGCCCGTGTTACATAAGCATTAAAAAAAAAAAATTTTTTTTAATATGGGGTTGCTGACTTATTTTATTCTGAAATCAGGACTGAAAAAAACCTGTTACAGAGCATATTGTATCCCAAAATCGTTCAAGAAAAAATTTTTTTATTTATTTTCTAAAAACAATAAAAATATTCATGTTTAAAATGTTCATTAAATTTTCATGTTTTTGGATCAAAATTTAATGATTATTTAATGTAACATAATGTCCTCACCCCCTCCCATCCCCCACCGATTTAAAATATCAAAATAAACTAAGCAAAAAAAACATAATATATTTCAAAAATGCTTAGGTAAAAATAAAACACTAAACACAATATGGATTAAATTCAAGATATTATATGAAGTGTTTAACAACAACTGTAAAAAAAACAAGTTATTATGATATTCGTAAAAGTGAATAAAGATAGGTATTCTAGTTTTATAGACTTTAACAATTATTTTGAAGTCAGCTCTTTAATAATAAAATCTTTTTGACAAGTGTCTTAAAATCCGTCTCACATAGTTTAAAACATCCTGTATTTTCTAAACTGTCTTGTGTTTAAAAAAAGTATAAGTCACATCATGTAAAAAGGGTCTTGTTTTCAAAAACTGCATATTGAATTAAATCTTAACATCAGTCATGTATTTTTTTTATGTCTCGTAGACTTATGGATCTGTCTCCCATTACAATTATTTTGTCTTATTGTATTTTTTAAGATGCTTTTTGCATCTATCGCCTGATGAATTTTTCTAAACACATTTTATTTGAAAGACGCTTATGGGACAGTACTTAAAACATAATTTAAAACACTTTAGCCATATGCGAAGCTTTTACTTCTCTACTAAAAATATATCCATCAAATAGATGGGAAAAAAAAATATTTAATGAACCTTATCAAATTCCTCTTTTTCAAACTTTAGTTGAAGATCATCAAACTTTTCATTCATCACTTTCACTTCAGATATTTTTTCAGTCAGCTCTGCTTCTTTCAGTTCAAACAATAAATTTCTTTCAACTAGGGCTTTCTCTTTATTTTCTAACATTTCGTTTACTTTATTAATCTCCTGATTTAGTCTCAGTATATTCTCATGTAAATCTAAAAATAAAAGTCACAAGAGAATTGAAAATTTTAGTAATTAGAAAACAGTATTTGGTTTATGACTAGGGGTCGAAAAGGATGAGGAATGTCATTTAGAAATGTCTTTTCCCCTTTATAATATTTTTTTCCCTCTTAGCTCTGAAAACTTCAGTCCCACAGCAGTAAACTTCACATCTTTTGCTGAATATTACAAACACATCCAAGAAATTTTTAAAAATTATACAGAATGCCATTGTGTTGCAAAACTCTACTTACATGATTAGTTAATTTTTTTTTTAAATAATATAAACATCATAACTGTAAAACAACATCATTTTCCATGCTAGCAAGGGTTAGAAAGGGAATCATACAAGTTTGGCATGATTTTAATGGACTGGATCTCCTTTCTGCCGTCCACCCTATTTTACAGATCAAGGAACTAGTGTTTTTAAAGTGACACCCTCACTAGGAAGATTCCCAAACAAGGCTGAGGTTCCCAACCTGGCCATAAGACATGGTTATCCCCAGCCGGATGTCAAGCTGGAGATTTCAAGACCACGGGGTGGGTGGGGGGTATATATTATGTATGTATATCATTATATATATATATATATATATATTAAATATTAAAATATGAATACTAAATTATATTAAACATTATGACAGGAAATTTTTATTGCCAAGAATAACGCTAGCCATTTTGATCAAATAATGAGTTTAAACCTTTATTTAAACCTTCTTTCACAAAGGACATTTGAAAAATGCTGAAAAAATAGTGCACAAAGATATGAATGAAGTTATTAATTTTGTATTAGAAGATACTTGAGAAGAAAGTGATAAAAATTTTGATCTTGATGATTCTAGTGATGCCAAAAGTATCACAGGGTATGAAGAATTTCAAGTTAGTGACACTGTTGGACCTTTGGATGAGTGATATTGATATCAGCATAATCTTATGCAGAATCAGAGAGTGGAATAATTTCTGTTTACTGACAATTGTTATACAAGCCCTGCACTTGCAAGCTACCTCCTCCCAAAAGACATATCATTACGAAACAATTCGTGTAAACCGTAAATTCTACTGAAAAGATATAATAATTTTACAACTAAAAACAAAGGTGATAAGATGTCGGCTTGCAAATACAGTGCAACTACAAATAAATCAGGAAACGAACAAAAAGTTGTTTACCTGTTATCACTGTGCCATAATCCTGTAATGGTTGACACAGGAAAGAGCGACAAAGACAGTAATGCAATTATCAAACAGTCAGTGATCAACTCCTACAATGAACGGTGTTGATCAGGTGGATAAGCACCTTTATGGAATCCACACCCTACGTAAAACTTATATATGGCGCAAAAAGCTGGCTATTCGTCTAATACTTCAATCTATCTTAAACTCACACAAAATTTATGTAAAAGCTATCAGCAGCAGCATAACTGGATTTTCCGCTGCATAAAACAAAACTGATTTTTGCACTAAACCCAGAAATTCTTGAAATTCAGAAACTCTTGTGTTCTTATTTGATCGACTAACTGGTAGACTAGTCTTTTCAACAATACCACTAGGAAATAAGGGTAGTAATGACAGACTGCACAAATGATATTGAGTGTGTAACCAGTGTGGTAAGAAGAGTACCAAAGAACACCCCTTGAAAACCGTTTACTTCTTGGTGACTGTTTTCACACCCTCCAGTTCATTTTGAAATTCTGATGAGTAGTTTTGCTTCTATAGGCTTCATAGTGAAAAGGTAAAAATGAGGTAGTTTTGTGCTTAGTCATATACTTGTTTTTAACTCAGTCATGAAAGGGCTAAAATCATGATTAATTGCATTCTCCTGAAACAATAAATGTCACTAACTTTGCCCAACAAAACAAATCACCTGCATTTTTCGTTTGCATCTTTGAAAATTTATCCACAGTTTGTTTCTCCAACTCCTCTGCCTCAGATTCTTTCTTTTTCAACTAAAAAAAATTAATGATTTCTGTTCCTTTTTTAAACTAATTGTAGATTGGCGTTTTGTTAAAAAACTTGTACTGCATTTAGCCACAATATTGCACTGACTGGAATTTAAACACAACCTCTGGTTCGTTAGACAATTGTCTTAAACACTTGAGCTGAGTCAGCAACAATTTAGCAAAAAATTTAACTATTTCCTTGAAAAGCACTTAAAACTCAGAATGAATAATTATATCTAAAAAGAATTGCTAGTTTAGAATTTATGTTCTAGTTCATAAATTTAAATTTAAAGCTACTAAAAATCTTCAGTTTGAAATATTCAGGTTTCTTACTAATTTAATTATATTATTGAATAAATACTTACATTAGCAGACAAATCATTATATCTACGTTCCCAATTTAACAAATTTTTATTTGATTCCTCAAAACTTTCTTGCAGGTTCTTATGGTCCAAACAAATACTATGCAACATGAAAATGATTGTTATAGTTATAGTTATTCATATTAAATTTAAATAAATTTACCTTATGATAACAACTTTATGTCAATATTGTGTAGAGAAACTGGTAAAATCTACGAAGAACCTTGCTTCTCAGAGAGATACAATAGCATTTTTAATTGCTTTGGTATTGTCAAATATTTGCATTCAAAGTAATTATTGAAATTCAAGCTAAAAGTGTATTAAAGACAAAAGAACATGAAGATTACACGTAGCTATCTCAAAGTTATTAAGATAGGAACGTGATTGAGTACATGTACGTCAGAGTTACCCTGTAGCCAAAAAAAGTGTTACTAAATACACTGAATTTTTTCAACAACCATAAAATATTTATTGAATTTAAAAAACCTGATAGACAAGAAAACTATTCAAATGATAAAACATCCTCATACCAAACCACTACATAACAGAAACAAACCTGTGATTACTGGCTCATCGAAGCGGCTATTAATGACAAACGCAATATGTCAAATATTAAAATCAACTTTGGCACTTATGATACCGTTATCTCGCTTTCCACAATATATACTTACCTTTCACTAGTCTGTTGCAACTGATTTTGACAATCTGAACACATCTAAAATAAATATTAAAGCTTCATTGCAACAACTTTTATTGAAATGTATTTGGAAAGATCGCCCTTAAAAAAAGCAAGAAGACTTTAATTTTTAAATTCTTAAATACTTTGATCAATAAAATGTATGCCTTGAAAATATAAAATTTTAAAATTCTATGGAACCATACTTTTCTATAAAAATATGTTAAACTATGGAACCATACTTTCCCTATACAAAGATGTTAAACTATGGAACCATACTTTCCCTATACAAAGATGTTAAACTATGGAACCATACTTTTCCTATACAAAGATGTTAAACTATGGAACCATACTTTTTCTATACAAAGATGTTAAACTATGGAACCATACTTTCCCTATACAAAGATGTTAAACTATGGAACCATACTTTCCCTATACAAAGATGTTAAACTATGGAACCATACTTTTCCTATACAAAGATGTTAAACTATGGAACCATACTTTTTCT
>JAUZNK010022978.1:0-20326 GCA_035046665.1 Euphysa ruthae | reverse complement strand
TACCTGTTTTTTAAAATATTGTGGTATGCAGTAAAAAATTTTTTTTTTAAACGACGTTCTTAACATTTATTTTGTAAATTTTTATTGATAGTGAATAAATACTTACTTACTTACTTACTATTATCTTTAGTTTTATTTTTTGATTTTTTGGATAATCCGCTGTGAAGATTCTAGTTAAGATTAATTCGCATTTATTCATTGGTATTTTTTCTTACGTTGCTTTTTCTGTTAAGTGAGTCCTATTTTTAATATTATTGTATTTCACAAAAAAAAAAAAATTATTGGATGTTCTTCCAACAATAATACATAATATATTTTTTTATGAGGATCGGCTATAATGGTTGCACTCAGGGGAAATAGGGATCTATTTATATATGTCAATATTATTTTATGGGGGAATATCCAAATAATTTGATTTTTTATTTAGAGGGCTGGTTTCGTTAAAGGTATTTATTTTAAACCAATCAAATATCTTGTATGCGTAATGAATCAAACCACCCAGAGAGCATAATCAAACAACTCCCAACATTAATCGAAAAACTAATATCGGGTTTATGTACAACCATGGCCATATTATAGCCTTTCATCAAATTTTAGCACAAATTCACATTTGATGCATGTCGTAAAAGTGATTTTCTTGACCAAAATGGCAAAAATGATAGTAAACCCAAATGTACGGACTTCACTTTCATCCCTTCCTTAGATCCAGCAGAGAAATTTGTTTTTTTTTTTTTTTAATTTCTAAGTCTATAAGTCTATTAACCTTAAGATAAATCTAAAGTTGAATATACCAAGGGCAATGTATCAATATGTTTAACTGCTTGTGGTATTTTTTTCAATTAATAAGGTGTTCTAATGGCGTATAATTTTCATAATGTTTTGACCATACTTGTATCAATGAATTTACTGTTTTAACCAAGCTATTGATTATAAGTTAACTTACCAACCCTAAAAAAAAACAAAAGCGAAATTAATAGAAGAAACCGTAAACAAAATGTTATCTGATTCAACCCACTTTACAAAAAAAACGTTACCACCAAAGTAGCAAAAATATTTTTAAAACTAGTCGGTTAACACATTCCAAATGAAAAGCATTATTTACTAAAGCATTACTCAGCCAGAACATAATATGGAAAACCAAAGATTAGGTAAATACACCAACATAAACAGTTGTCCTCTCAATCAAAAATGCCTAACACCAAATATAGTATATGAAGCGTCTATTTCGTGAAGTAATACAAACTCTCCAGTAAAAAATTTAAATTGAAATATGTTAATCACAAAAAATCATTTACAGATGAAAAATATAAAAATGACACCAAACTTCCAAAGGAGTACAAAATATTTAAGTTGAAAATTTATAAGAAATGTTCATCATACAATTTAAACAATAAACAATGCAACTTATGTCTCAGTGAGAAAACCTCAGTAATCACACACAAAAGCGAAAACCTCCTAAATAAGAGTAAAATTTTCTCGATATGCAGACATGTTAACAATTTCCTATTAACAAATTTTGATACCAAATACTATGTAACATTATGATCACACAACACTGTATTTTTACTGTTTTTTTTAAGTATTTGTAAAAAATTTTAATTTTATTCAAACAATGTTGAAAATTGTCAGAAGAAACTTTAAGTACCATAACAAAATTACTGCCTTTTGTCTAAAAAAAATCTCTTAAGTCAACATATGGTAAAATGTTTTTGACAATAGTTTGAAAAAATTATCTAATACAGTTCTATTACGTACAAACAGTTACAACTCTTTATAAAATTTTGGATACCGAGAAGCATCATGGTGTTCATACCATTGTTCAAATCTAATCAAGGATGCTAACCAAAGGCGCCAAACCTTACCATGCAGTAGGTTAAACAAGCCCAGTAAATTGATTTTTCTTTTTTAAACTCCTTTCTTACAAGAGGAAACCTTACATATCCCACCAATAGGAACAAATAATACTAAATTTATGATTGATTTTTCTTATAAAGCAAGCCTTTTTTACTCATTTTTTTCAAAGCAGTGTACACCAATTGTTTTCTGGAATTTTGTTTTTAGCACAAACAATACGTTTGACTCAACCGAGTTTGAAATAAATTTAGTTAGCACTCTAATCCAATCTATAGATTATTCAAAAGCTCATAGATAGTTTCATCTAAGAAACAACAAAAATTTTGATTGTTACTTGTTCAGAAAATTAATTTTATTCATATTTCATGAAATTATAAAAAAAAAGATAATAAGATTATAAATTTAAAGATTGACTACATAGAGGGTGTCTGGAGAAATATTAGTGTTTTTAGTGGATAGGAAATCATACAATTTAACATGAATATAAATAAAAATGATTTTTAGGGTTATGAAATTGAGATTTTCGTTTTGGCACCAATGCCAAAAGCATGTTAAACATAAGTTTTGCAAACTGGATTGTATAAGAAATTGGCTTATAATAATTCATTGAATAAAATTTAAACTGACCAATCAAATGTTGTCCTTGATATTAGCCTGTTTAGCATGCAGCAAACAAGTTAGTCATCCATTTGCACCAAAAACATGGCTGAAAATGTAAACACTCTGCCATAAAGATATTAATCGTGGTATTATATAGCTTTAGTTAATCTGCTTTTTAGTCATTTTTCATTCATAACGAATATATAGCTGACCAATAACTATCTAGTTATTGGTCAGGTGTTAATGTGAAACTTATGTCACACATAAGAAATATAGTTATTGGTCAGGTGTTAGTGTAAGCCTACTTTCAAGTCAATTATTATTTAAAATGCTTTCTGAAGTATATAATCTAAAATTATTATTTATTGCATACTGTATTGATGAAATATAAGTTTCAAACAAAAAAGATGGGGAGACAAATAAGTGCAAACATCTTTACTTTTATATAATGTCTCTTTTTTACAGGAAAATTGAGAGTACAATCTAAACAGAAGAAGTTCAATAAGATTGAGTCTGTTCGTATCAAGGAGCTTGAACAGATATTATCAAAAACAAACATTAAAAATGAGAAAAATGGTAAAGAAAAAAATAAACTTAATTCTTATTCTGTTTGTGATGTCGAGGATAGTTATTCCTCTATCGTCCAGAATACAAATATTAAAGAAGGTTATTATGATGTTCCAGTTAGTTCATACGATGCACTTCCATTTACAGTGAGTAAAACATCCAACACATCAAAAATTGAAATAGATTTTTCTTTAAGTAAAGATGAAGTTTCAAATCGTAGAGCAATTCATGAAAGTTTAAGATTAAACCATGGTAGTTTGGGATTAAATGTAGTAATTGAAACAATGCCTCGATTTCAAAACTATTATCCAATGTATAGCTTTGTATGTTCTCGGTTATTTCGACGTGATGAATTTGCCAATCATTGTAAAAATATTCATGTTGACATTCAAACGCAGGTCAATGGTTGGTTGATGCAAAGATGTCCTTTGTCTTGTCATGGATGTCCTTATACAAGAACAAGGTTAAAACCTCTCAATCAATCAATAAGTTTTCTGAAAAAATTTGGCTGTCTATCATCTGTTCCAGATTCATCGCACAAAATCACAAAAACTAACATCTGTGGGTTAAAAGAATTGCCTGAAGAAATCCTTATGTATTTGATGACTTTTTTAGATAGCTTGAGTTTAGCAAGTGTATCAAAATCATGTTGTTTTATGAGAAATATATGCAATAGTTTGATAAATAGCCGAGGAATTTTTGTGACTTCTTGGATTAAAAGAGATGACACACCAAATGTTTGCTGGATCGAAAGTAGAAAGGTTTGTTTATAGTCATATTTCATCAAGTGCAATGAATTGTGAAAATATCTAGCATTGCTATTCATTTCTTAATTGGTCTTAATAATTTTTATTTAGTTTTTTATTTTGTTATTTTGCTTGGTATTTTTATAAATAAAATGGTTAGCAGTTGAAAATTCCATGGTTGATTAAAGATCAATATTCAAGATTAAAATGTTTATTGATTGTTAGATTGTTATTGTTGATGGTCATTTACGTAAAAAAGGTGAGTTTGGAGTACAATACTATTTTTAATGTTTTGTTTCTGTTAATGTTATGGGATTTCACTTAAGCCTTTTTTTCCAAAGTTAGGGCTTGTATGAAATATGTTTTTTTCATTACCCTCATTACCTTACATACCTTAGCAGCAAAAAATTCAAAGAGATCATGTTAGCTGTAAGATTTAGACCCTTGCACGCTTGAATATGTAACAGAAAGAGGTCTAGTTATTTAATGGGGTATTGGGGCAAAATTTTTACAGCAGGATTTCCTTTCTAACATAAACTTACTTGTGGTAATATATAAATAGGATCCTTTTATCATGAAAAATATACTAAAGATTGAAGAAAAAAGTAGTTATTTTTTTATGAAGCTCTTATTGAAAATGTCTTTTAGAAATTTGTCCTGAACAAAAAAACGCTTTATGCTTAATTTATTATTAGTTTGAAGGGATGTATATTTAAAACAACAAAACCAAATTTAAAACACGGCATTCTACTTAAATTATCTATTGAATTCTGTTTTGTTTCACACTTTTAATGGCTATAATTGACTGCATCTTTGTAAACTTGAATAAAAAAGTTTCTGACAGAGACAAACTGCTGTGTTAGAAATTTAATATGATAAAGGGATTCGAAAGTTTAATTTTTTTTTCAGAACATTTCAGATAAAAATTTGGAGAAGACTCTTTTTAAACTTTGTATTCGTACTGGAACTTACTAATTTAATTGCGATTAACTCGATATAAAGATGTAGATAAAGTAGGTTTCAAACAAATAAATCTCAAAGTACACAGTAAAATTCAACTCATACTGGAAATTCTTGTTTGTGCCCAATTTATTGTGCAAATTTTTTCTTCAACTTTTTATTGCACTCTGATTATGCTGAAATTTTGGAGGTGTTATCAAGTATTATTTTCAGTATTATTATTATTAATATTACTGAGAGTGAGACAGAGTGAGAGAGAGTAATGCTGAAACATTGGGTTATGAAACTATTTCTATTATATTGTGTATGTTGGCCATTTTACAGACCTCTTTCGGTGGAGGTCATGAACATGAATAATAGGTTGTAAAATCAGCTTTAAGTGATTTTCTTAAAAATTTACCCTTTGATTTATGTAATATTTTATGTAATATTTAAGAAACAAAGAAACTATATTTAGAAATAATTTTTAAATATGATCAGCATGTCGGCCATGTTGTTTTACAAGAACCAGCCAAGAATGAATAACTTTAAATATCACATTTAATTTTGAGAAAAAAGTTCCGCCTATGTTGCACCTGTAGAGAAATGGTATAACTTGTTATTTATGTCATCACTCGAAATAATTATTGAAGGTCTGCCAATCACACTGATTGGCTCAGAGAGATCATAGCCGATCATTTAAAAATCCAGCCAATCAAACTTTATTTCAGAAATCTCTACTTTTAGATCAAATTATAATAAACTTATTAATAAATTAACTTTGTTTCTCACACAGTACATCTTATAAAGTTAAATCATAATAAACCAAACTTTATTTTGTTATTAAAAAGTATTTATATCCCTCGCAATTTACCTCAGCAATCGGCTATTGCCGACGTGATTGCCAAGGTAATTATTAATAGTTTTTTGTCGGCCATATTATTATTTTTTTGCTTAATGTTTTGAAAAGCAGTCAAACCATTTTAAATCTACGCACTGCCAAACTTTTTGGAAAGAAAAATTTTTATTTTGTTGGTAATTTCTTTCTTTCCCAATGATTTGAACGCTCCACAACAGCCAATCCATTTATAAATCAATGGAACCAAAACAAAATTTTATGGAGAATTCAATAAAATTGGTCTCCAGTCCATTAGAAGTCGTTTGCCGGTCGAAATTTGCCTTTGAAGTAAAAGTGAGTGATATTTTTGACAGCATTTTTGTTTTATTTGTATTTGTATATGCTAAATATCTTTGATGTTTTAAAGTAGGGTTGGCATTCGGTGATGTTTTTATTTATACTTTTGAATGAAATGTACTTGCATTGATAAATTTTGCTTCAGCCACCCTTATGTGCAAAAGGTAATATTTTGATTTTTATTAGCAGGAAAACATAGATTTCTTAATACAAACACTCTTTATCCTCTTAATAACAGAACTTTTTTTACTTCATATTTAACAAAAGTTCACCTATACGAACGTGATGTATAATATTTATCATAAGCAAACAATAAAATTTATTTTAGTAAATTTCTCTTTTTCTTTTTTTTCTAACATCTTTAGATGTAATATCCAAACACTTTACTCATAGTTTATCAGTATAATTTGTAGAATTAGCTATGCATTTCTATGAATAGCTTATTTTGTAAAAATAATTCATCAAATATTAGTTTCTTTATATTGTGTTGTTAATCTGCAGAATTTTAATATTTTTAGTTTAACTGTCTTTTGTCATAACTTTGGATACGCATAAAATATACGTAATTATAAAGTTAGGCTCAAACAATTTAAAAAAAGCGTTCAGGTTATAATAATTATTTATAAGGCTTAAATGCAATCATTTTATCAAATTAATAATCCTTTTCCTTTTTAAACTAGTGGTTATGTGAGTTGATCTTTTTTGGCAAGTTATGTTGTTATGATGCAAATATAAATAGAGGGGAGGGGCATATAGAAGGATGAATTTTAACCACATTTATTCTAGCGTTTTGATTTTTCCTTAATCTATTATTTATTCTTTAAGTAAAACGAACACACTTTTATCATATCCTATACAGTGCAGTAAACAACAAAGTATGCAAGATTATAAAAACTTGTTTATAATCAACAAGTAAAAGTTTAAAGTAACTAATATTAAAAAAATTTTTTTTCTGTCCGTAACAAACAGGAAAAAAAAAAAATAAAGATTTTATTCTACTCTTATTAACTTTCAACAGTTCGCAGTCCACTTTTTTTTTTTTAAAGTGGCTAGGCAGAAGAAATAAGTATTGAAAATATAAATTTTTTTTTAACTTTTCAAATTAGAGTTTTCAAAAAGAGTACTTGAGATAAAACTATAAACTAAGTGATTTTTGTGAATTATTGGTTAATAGTTTTATTTTTTATAAATGGAGTGTTAGAATACGAAACTATGTCAAATTTATTATATAAAATGTATTCTTTTTCTTTTTATTCCATTATGTTATTTTTTCAACCATATTCTTTGTTTCTGTTATTAAAGTAATAAATCATGGTCAGGAAGAAAGTTTACTTTTAATGGTTTATTATGGTATTTAAGTAGTTGACAATACTAGCTGCAAGTTTTTATTCTAAGGTCGCTTTTTATGCTGATGCTGTTAATAATTGTCTCGGCAATCACGTCGGCAATTGCCAATTGTCAATGTGAATTGTGAGGGCTGTGAATAGATTTATTTTAAATAATTTATTTTCTTAGCAAAAAAATTTATATTGATATGCTTTATATTGAACTTTGTAACACTGTAATAAAAGTTAGCTTTTTATATTTAAATGCTATTATGCTTTTATGTTCATTTACTTTTCTATAAGTAACTGTTTATTCATGCAAAAGGAAAAAGGTGAGCCAATCAAAATGCCATTGCATAATTTTGTCGATAATTGCTTCAATTGGCTGCTATGTGAAATGTTGTTTTTTTTTTCACAACTGTTCTTCTAACTTTGCATGAAGTTATAGGGTATTATTAGCCACTTGTCGAAACTTGTTGTTTTGTGGTTTTATTAAATGTTTAAAATTTTTTTTCAAAAGTAGCTCAAAATCTTTTGTTTCCATTTAATATTTTATTTTTCTTTTAATATTTCCAATGATTTTTTTTATTCAAGAGTTTTTAAAATTTTTTAAGTGAACTTTTATTATAATTTACTTTGTAAAAAACTTTAAGTTCTGGTGGTCCATTCTATTTATTTGCTTCTTTCTGCCAAATTTTTTGGCCTTTATATGTTAGCGATTATGAAGTTATATTGGATTTAATCATAGATACATTTTTTATGAGATACCAACCCAGAAGCATTATTGAGTGAGGGAGGACTGACTTTCAAATATTTTTATAGTATTATTTTACCTGATAGCCAAAGCATACATGCATGTTTTTATAACAAACTGTTAAATTATGTGCCCTTGTCATTTTTAGGTGCAGCTGTTCACTACAGCGTGCTCTCCAATGAATAACTGGCATTTCACTGATAGTCCTGCTATTGGAGAACATATGAGAACTTGTGCATTTTATAAGCGCCCACACTACCTTGCAGAAAGAATTAAAACTGTAATCATGCATTAGAGTATGACTTAGATTTGCATTACACATTAATTTTTTTTACCATAAATTATATATCTATTTTTTTATGTTGATGGAAATTATCTAACAGAATTTCTCATTTTATTGTTGCCACTTGGAGATGTTGCACAGAGGGTAAGACCTTTTGTGTAAAATGATCTCTTGTACAGGTTTGATTACTGTCTATGCTTCTTGTCATGATCAATCTTGTTGAATTGCTGATTTACCATAGTATATAGCTATACAACATTTTACAGATTTGCCTGGAATTGAATTAAAAAATTATTTTTATGGTTATATGAAACATCATTCTTTAAGGGAATTTAGCTTATATTTTCTTATGCATTTTTACAAGACTGCATGTCACCACATTCTGTTATTTATTTTTTTGAACCTTTGCATAGCGTTGAAGAATTGTTAAAAATCACTATAAAAATTTCACTTGGGTTTTAATAACTTAAATCTCCAGCATAGGTTAACCTATTTTCAGCAAAAGTCTCCATGTGCAAGTAGAAACTTTTTAGATTCCGAGAAATCTTAAAACCTGCTAGGCTAAGTAAAGCCTAAATTTTACCTATGTCTCTTTGCACTTTGCCATTCAATCACTTTTCTTCAAAACTTGTCATTATTTTTACTGAAATTTTTTTGTGATGAATTTTAAAAAGGATGAATTTTAAAACTTTATTAACGAATTTTGTTTTTTGGTGCCTTGTGTATTGTTTTAAGCTTGTCATAAATACTAAGGTTAACACAATTTCTCTTAAAAAATCTTTTATGTTTACTTTTATTCTTGGCATGTTAAAAATTTTTTACCTCTCTAGTTGAGCATTAGTGACTAGTGACTTGTTTTGATAATATTTAGTTTGAAAAAAAAAAGAAAAGATTTTAGCTTTTTTTGATTTCAAGAGATTCTTAAAATTTGCCTTAGATTTTTCTGTTTGTCTGGCTTGTTAGTTTCCCGTGGCTGGTATATATTGTTTGGTTTATAATGTTTGTTTGTTTTTTTAAAAATAGTAAAACATTGTTTAGTTTATACTTTTGTGTGGAATTATAGCAAATTACTGCAGTTTCTACATTCAAAATACACTCAAAATCTATTGTTAAAGTTTTATTTTTGTTTATTCATATCAAAGGTTGTCTTTGGTTTCTTATAGTTTTTGTATTTGGTACTGGTCTGTTTTTTAAGGAAATAGTTATTTCTTTCATATTTATATGGTTTGTAGTTCTTAACATTTTTTTTTACATCAATTGAAATACATTTTATGCCGCTTAGATTTGGAATAACTTAATATTTGGGAGTGTGAAAATGGGCAAGGAATAAAAAATGCATATTTTATCAAACAAGCTGAAATGCTCAAGAAGTTAAGTTTCTCAACATTTTTAGGTTTTTTGAAGTAAAATTTTATAAGCCAGTATAGAATTTAAGTCAATATTTGTTATGTAACGAGGCCTTAATTTGGGAGCTCATATTTTTGGTGGTAACCAGGTGTTTGTTTTGTTTACGCTGTATTGGTATGTATTTTGTAATACCATGGTATAAATCATCCAATACGTAAAAAATACTTGAATTTTGCAGTATGCAAATAAGCAGATGCTTGAATACCAGTGTCATTTATTATAAGTTAAGTTCAGCACATGCTGTATTATCTAAACTTAAAATTTTTATAATCAGGTTGTTATTCTTAACTAAAAATTATATTGGCTGATTATCAAAGCTGTAGGCACGCTTTCATTTATGAATTATTTTTACTGCTTTTTTTAAATTTTCTGTACTATTTAATTGGATTTTGTAAAATTTTCTGTTGATAAATTATTTTTAATTAAATTAGCTATTTTTCGGATCTCTAATGAAATCAGTTATTCCGTTTACCAATCACCTTTTGCTGGACCCCCCCCTTTAATTCTCATTATCCTGAAATCAGGCCAAATCAGGTCCTAAGATTTTTTATACTCTTCTTTAAATGCATTGGTTTGATTTTTCTGTTTTTTTTTTGGATGAGATTAGAGGGCTATAAAGGAAGCTTTTGATTGATATGACCACAATTATTGTTATAGGGCCTGAACTCCATTTATGGCCTAAAATCATGACTGGATTGCTCACTCCGAGTCATCTCTCTGACTCTCAACCAAGATCATTGGTTCAAATCCAGGCATCGCCCACTTAGTATATGAGTAGCACTTCTGTGTGTTAAGTTTGGAGTTTTAACTCCTCTTTAGCTTCCAGTCTAGTAGTGGCTTCAAGCCTTGCAGGGAGCAACTTATTAAAAAAAAAAAACATAAAAAAACAATAAAGTTCCAACTATGCTGAAATTTTAGAATATTTAAAGAAATTATTTCTATTATATTGGGCATAATGGTTTGTTTTTTGGATGAGGCAAGTTTGCCCAAAATTCTTTAAATTTTACTTTTTGATTATGTTAGGAAATACTACTTCTAACATATTGGGCAAGTCATCTGTCTTGAAATTTTATTTTAAAGCTAGCATAAATGACTGAAAATGTTTATAAAATTGCTTAAATAGGCATTTTTTGATTTCTCTTAAAAAGCTATACTCAGAATATGCTGAAATAATAGATTTTTTTAGGGATTTTCTAATTCGAATTTGTAATATATTGGCTGTGTCAGCTATCTTTCACATTTTTTTTGGGTTTTGTTGGGTAAACCTAAACATGCCCAATAAAATTCCTAAAATAAATTTTTTTTTATATATATCTTAAAGTTACTCTTTGATTAAGCCGAAATTTTGTAATCTTTAATATATCTAGCTTGGCAGCTATTTTTAAATTTTTCTATCAATTAACCAGAAGAAATTTAATATCGTGAATTGCTTAATACTTTTAAATTGCAGTCAATTTCTGCTTGTTAATGATTGAATTTTCTGATTTCTTTGCTAAAAAAGAAGATCTTTAAAAATTTTTATTGCAAACTGTTCATTAGTTTTATATGTAGCTTGTTTTGTTTTTAATTACATTTAAAATATTTTGTTTGGAGTTTGACATTTTTAATAAAAGCCCAAAAAATTTTTATATTCTTCCTAAAAAATATACATACCCTCTGGTTTTTTAAGACTTCTTGAGCTTTCCATAAATGAATGCTTATTTAATTTACCATGGAGATCACCCTAAAGAAAATAATTTTGATTTAAGAGCATGATGCATAGTTAAACCAGTGTAAATCTAATGTGAAGTAAATTTTTATATAGCTATGCATAGATAATGATAACTAATATACAAATCACAAAGTATGAATTATAAAAGAAATGTTTGCTTAAGAATGATATCCCATAATGCTATATGCTGTTTGTTTAACCATTATTAATATTCAGTTTACTTGAAACCATTTTTACACTGTTTGATGTTTGCTGACATATTGCTGATCTTTTTACTATGTCCACCTGCCTGTTTTGATCATTTTTTCCTGTGGGCTTGATGCCTAATTTGTTAAGGGTTTTCCAAAAGTTTAAATTTCCTTCTTTGAAAGGAAAATGCCGGTATACTATTTCTAATGCTTTAAGAGTCAAGAAGCGAAATAATTAAGATTTCAATACCAGAATTTAAAGTGATTTTAGGTTTATTGTATGTTTTTTAGGTTATCAGACTTTCCTTAAACAATTCTCATTAATGCTGTAAATCTCGCTGTGTTAATTACTATTCTGCTAATTACCATGAATGTAACGCAAAGGAACACTACTTGATCTGTAGAAAGCAGCAGTAGCAATGTTTGAACTACCATTATTGATGTATGTTTTATGTTACAAGCATATAACAGATGACACACCTAAATGTCTGTTCAAAATGTATACTTATTGTAAAAGAAGTTGGAATAGACTGTATTCAGAGGTAACATGAAACAAATTTATAACTTAGATGTAGGTTATGATTAGTCTTTCCCTAATTTTTTTCAAATAAATGCTGAAACTTTAAAACTTTTTTTTAATTCCTCACATGCTTGCTAAATATCTCAATCAAACGATTTTTAAAATTGAACAATGAACAAAGGATTTTTTTTTAAAGCTCTTTTGTATTAACATGAATATAAATAATATAGATATATTATAATAATATAGTATGTTTATAATAATATTAATATAAATTTAATGATTTAATATATTAATATTAACAATATGAATATATTTTAATAAAATAAAAAAAATACAAATTACTTGAGAGATATAGATATGTGACTTACTTTTCAAAAACATTTTAAACTGGACAAAACTTCAGGGACAAAAAAAATTTGCTAGTAATAAAAAAATATTTGTTAATTTTTAATCTTAAAAACTCTAAAGTTTAAGATGCAAAAAATGCAAAAAATGTTTCAAATGAGATGATTATCTAGTAGATGATGTTCCAAACTTCTATAAAGATTGATCTATTCCATATGATCTCCTTTCTATGAAAGTTCTGAGTCTAGGTTACCAAGTTAGGATTAACAATGTTGTTTCCAATTGTCCATGATATGATAGGCTTTTTTTATTAGATTTCTTTATGATGTTATTATGTCTCACTCAAGCTTGTTATTTGTGTCGTGTGTAGAACCATATGCTTGAAAGCATATAATTTGAACCCTGTTATGGTATGTTGTATTTTTTCATCCTGCTAGAATAGATTGTTGCTATATGTCTAAATTAGTTTTTTTCTTTTTTTAAGAAATTTTCACATTTTCAGGATAATTTTATGACATCAATCCATAATATAGATCATTTAATTCTTTTTCAAAGAAAAAAACTGGGAAAATAAATCATGCTCGTATAAGAAAGCTTGAAAGAATGTTTTTTTCAAACAAACATTAATGATGACTTAGGAAAGAGTAAAGAAAAATTCAATAGCCATTCAAAAGAATGGTATATCATGAGTGGTTTTACGTTAAATGAAGACAAAATTGCTAAACGTAGAAATATTCATGGAGCTTTACATCTTAGTCAATTCTTTCTCGGATTAAATGTTTTTATGTAAGCAACACCAAAATATTATGGTGAAAACTATTATCCAATGTATACATTTGTATGTTCACTGTTTTTTTGATGTGATCAATATCCTTCCTATTCACTACAAAAATATCCATTGCAACTACTTTAGTCAGTTAATACAATTTCCAAAATAACTTATAAAATTATTGAATTTTTTAAATAGGTTAAGTTTAACTTGTTTATCAAAGATTTGTTGCTTAATGGAAATTTATGCTTTAGTTGGTTATTATGATGAAAAATCATGGAATTGTATAAACTTGTTGGAGCAAAAGAGAAAATTCACTAAATGTACGTGGGAAAGAAAGCAAAAAGGTTTGTGTTTGTTTTTTTGAATTCATGCTTTAATTTGCACTAAATTATAAAATAGTTTTAGATTCTGATTGCCTGGTTGCTAAGTAATCATTCAAAATTTGTATTATATTTTAGTGTAAGACGTGCTTCACAAATAAAGCTTTGTTTTTATGGTAATCTTGTGTTTTTAAAATTTAATGAGTCATTTAGATTATCCCAAAGTTTTTATAAGGTATAGAGGAAACTGTGTGACACATGCCATATTCATAGAAACAATATTTTCTATAATATTGAAAATTTTATTTTAATGTTGTATAGCTTGATTATTTTTTAATAATAATATATTATACAGCCTAAAGTATTATGCTATTTTTAGTCTTCTTTTATTTTTTTTAGGTGCAGGTGTTTGCTGCAGCATGTTCTAAGCCAGAGCAAGCATGATCAAACTAGATTGTACTAATTATGGCCTAATATCTTTATTATCAAACATAAGTAGAATGTTTGAAAAACCCATGCATTTTAGACTTTGTAGTTTTCTGGGTGGATTCAAGCACCTATAAAAATATCAGTTTAGCTTCAAAAATAAACATGTGGTAGAGCCACATGCAATTTTGTAAACATTACTAAGGCTATTAGAAATGCTCTTGGTAAAAAGTTGTGCTCATGTGGTGTTTTTGTTGACCTTCAACAAGTTTTGATACTGTCAATCACACTATCCTTTATTTAAAATTAAATTGTCATGGAATTAGAGGTAGCGCCCTAAAATGGTTCAGACCTTTTTTATTAGACCAGCCACAGTTTGTGTCCATTAATGATAAAGTCTCTTTAACTCAATGAGTTTTCCACAAGTAACTATTCTTTGACCATTGGTCTTATACACATCAATGATCTTCATGAATGCATGAAACATTCTACTGCCTACCATTTTGCTAACCTTCTAACTAGCAACTTGTTAAAAAAAACTGAATAAGCATATTAACCATGACTTATCTTATCTATACTGAGTTCATGCAAATAAAATTTCCTTAAATATTAAGAAAATTGAGCTAATACTTTTCAAATCCAAAAAGGACCATTACATTCAAACACCTTAACTTCAGGATAAGTGGGCAGAAAATAATTTCAGTTAAAATAGTTAAGTATCTTGGTATAAAAATTTATGAACATTTATCTTTTATGCTGCATTTGCATTATATCTAGCATTTATTAAAAATTAAGCAGGTCAAATGGCATGTTTGCTAAAATTTGTCATTATGTTAATTAAAAAACACTTTTGAGTATATATCGTGCCATATTTGCTTTTCATCTTAGATATGATTTTGATTAAAACAAACTGCATTCTTTCGTACAGGTAGGAATTGAACTATTAGACAATCCTCTTAATCCAACATGTTCAAGTTTTTAAAGAAGTATTAGGACTAGACAATTCCATAGATTTTGCTCGGGTCTGTTGGTGTTGAGAACAAAATTAACATCAGAAGGATTGACGAGGTAATTATTGAAGTTAATATGATTTGAGTGGATTTTTGTTGAATGATATTAAAATAAGCAAAAAAAAAAATGCTAAGCAGTTTGCAACATCAGTTGTGTTTGTGAAGTTGGTCTTCTCTGAAACAATACATTTTGGGTGAGAATGTTGATTCCCTTTCAGATTAATGGTTTGCCTGATACCTTTCTATATTTTCTTTTTATTTTCTGAAAAAAAAACGTTTGTCAAGTGGGTGTTTTTACTGAGGCGAGTAAGAGTGACTATTTGGTTTCAATATTCCTTGTATTTCTTATTAAGCCTGTGTTTGGCATTCTGTTGAGATTGTTTAAACGCTTGAAAATAGTCATCTTTTTTATGAAAAAAAGAAGAATACCCCTACCTAGTGATCTATAGCTTTTTTTGAAGCTTAAAGCCAATAGGTTTAGCTTTTTTTAGAGGAGTAAGTTTATTAGGAATTTTTCAAAAGACAATTTTACATTAATTGACTCAATTTCTAACACATTGTCCCAATTAATGCTTTCAAGCTCTGAGAGAAAATCAGCTGTGATAAACCAACATTTTTCCCTTTTAAGTTCATTTTGATGTTTTGGAATTTTATGATTACCAGGAAAAACTAAAAACTTGGAGAGATGATCAGCTACATAACATGTCATATTATCTGGAATTACAGCCGATTTGTGGGCATTAGAAGATACGCTATCAATTAGAGTTTGAGAACTAGCAGTCATTCTTTTGTTGGGAAGGATCTGAGGCATCAGACTACACAATTCAAGGAGATTAAGAAATGTTGAGGACAGTAAATGGTTGTTACATACATTGAAAATTTTACATTAAAATCCACCATTAAAAATATTTTTTGTTGTGTTCAGTGGAAAGTTTGATAAGAAGAGGTTGGAGAAAATTTTGATTATATACAAGGGTGTCTATATATACAGGCAAAAATGATATTGGGGGATTCTGAGTTAACAACTTCCTTAAATTTAGGTTCAATTTTAACGGCTTTGTATACTGTCAATCACACTATACTTCATTCAAAATTGAATTATCATTGAGTTAGTGTTAATTTCCAAAAATGGTTTTTTATCAAACCGTTCACATTTTGTGTCTGTTAATGATAAACTCTCTTTAACTCAAATGATAAACTGTGGTGCTTCACAAGGATCTATTCTTGGACCATTGTTCTTCTTTATATACATCAATGATCTTCATGAATGCATGAAATATTCTACTGCCTACGATTTTGCTGATAACTAACCTTCTTCTAATTAGCAACTTGTTAAGAAAACTGAATAAACATATTAACAATGACTTGTCTAATCTGATACTCTGGCTTTGAGCAAATAAAATTACCTTATATATGAAGAAAACTGAACTAATACTTTTTCAATCCAGAAGGAACATTATATCCAAACACCTTAATTTCAGGATAAGTGGACAGAAAACAGTTCCAGATAAAATATTTAAGTATCTTTGTATAAAAGTTTTTCCCACATATGCAAGATCTAGTTCTTAAATCAAGTAGGTCAAATGACCAGCGTGCTAAAATTTCGTATTATGTGAATTTCAAAACACTTTCGAGCATATATTATGCCATATCTGCTTCTCATCTTGGATACGATTTTCAAGTTTGAGGACATTCTAGAAACAAAGCACTATGAAGAATAATACCTTCAAAAAAAAAAAGTATTTATTAATTCATCAAAAGTCAATAAGTAATGTTTGTTGATGACATTAATTCATCAAAAGTCAATAAGTAATGTTTGCTAATGACATTAATTCATCAAAAGTCAATAAGTAATGTTTTTTGATGACATTAATTCATCAAAAGTCAATAAGTAATGTTTGTTGATGACATTAAATCATCTAAAGTCAATAACTAATGTTTGTTGATGACATTAATTCATCAAAAGTCAATAAGTAATGTTTGTTGACGGCATTAATTCATCAAAAGTCAATATGTAATGTTTGTTGTTGACATTAATTCATCAAAAGTCAATAAGTAATGTTTTTTGACGACATTAGTTCATCAAAAGTCAATAAGTAATGTTTGTTGATGACATTAATTCATCAAAAGTCAATAAGTAATGTTTGCTGATGACATTAATTCATCAAAAGTCAATAAGTAATGTTTGTTGATGACATTAATTCATCAAAAGTCATAAGCAATGTTTGTTGACGACATTAATTCATCAAAAGTCAATAAGTAATGTTTGCTGATGACGTTAATTCATGGTAAATAAAAATTTACAGAATTTTTTTAGTGAAATGAACAACAATCTAATTAAAATTTCAGAAACTCTCTTTTAATGTTAAAAAAACAAATTTTCTTTATTTCATTTATTCCATTAAGGAAAAAGAGTTCTTACCTTTAGTTTTACTAAAGATTGCACTTAATAACATATAATTATTTTGTTTCTATTTATTTCTGTGTTTCTTATTTCTATGTTCCTTTTTATTTCTATGTTTCTCGGTGTCCTTGTGGACAAAAATTTAACTTGGAAGTATCATATAAATCACGTTAATAGTCTCATAACATATTGGTTTCCTTTATAAAGAAAAATTTAATTTAAATAAAAATTAAAAAACTGTTTATCTATAATTACAAACTATGGAAATATTATAGAGGCAACTAAATCTAAAAAATAAATAGAATCTTTCTTGTGCAATAAGAAACATGCTGTTAGAATAATTTGCAGTGGTCAGCATAATTCTGTGCCACTTTTTGAAAAATTACTTTACTTTATGGCAACATTGAAAATGAGTTTCAGCATTAAATTTAAGAGCATTGTAAATGTTACATACCTGATTCATTGTACCTAGAAAAATAGGGTTAGGGTTATTTATTTCTGTATCATGAACACTGTTTTGTGCATGCTTTCCACGTCTAGCTTTCTTCCTACCCAAATCTCTTACAGCTCTTTGCTCTGGCATTCTACCAGCACTTAATTCCAACTTTAATTTCTATTTTAGCTGCCTTTTTCGTTGATTAGGAGATAAAGCATGTGGAATCTTGGAAGCTGGAAGTAGAATATGGTTAAGCTGTTCCATACTCAAATTGTAAATAGAAAATCCTTGTAAATCTAATATCTATAAATCATACAAATAAATCAAATTTCCAAATTTTAATATTATTCGTTGACAGCATTCGTTTACCATAAAAACAACTTATCATGTGCGTTCGTTACGTGAAGTTTAGAAATTTTTATAGTGTTGACCAATAACAATGTTTGATTAAAAAATGTGTAAAATACCATAGGAAGTCATTACATATGGGTATTAATGTAGAGATTCTAATAGAAAAAATCTTGTTATTTAAATTTACTGCAGTAGAATTATCGAAAAGATATAAAAAACTCCAACTTTAAAAGCAATATTTGAATTGCATAATGAAAAATACTTCCAGGCGACCCCAGGTTTTTTCCGATTTAGATAATTTTTCGAATTATGTGAGTTCCAATTAAAGGAGTTTTTAAAGTGTTTATTAGTATATTTTACATAAGTTCAACTGTATTTTTTTCTTTTAGAATAATAACGGTAAACCTTATAGTTTTGCATGTTTAAGCTATTTTGGTGAATATTAAGAGAAGTCTATCTGATTAAAATCTGGGAGTAGAATAAAACCTGGGTCCAGGGTTGGGAAAAAATTCACAATGTTTATATGAGAGTTTGATTATGAGTTTACCTAGTGCTAAACTGGTCATCTTATTGAAGTCCCAGCAATACTCCGTTACTGGCTCTCATATTAACTGGCCTTAAAAGAGACAGTATAATTTGGCTATTTTTTAGTATGAAATATGATGGCTTGTTGGAGAGTACTATTTCAATACTCTAGAGTTAATTTAGTGAAATATCGATCAAGGTCATATCAAAGAACTTCACCGAGGAGCACCAAAAATACTAATGAACTTGAAAAGATCGATCTCGACAAATTATTGCAACAAACAGGGAAAACTACGCTAACACGTCCCAAGGTGGACTTAACATCCACTAAAGGTATTACAGTAAAACATATTAATTCAAATACACGAAACTCTGCACTTTTGACACAGTGTTTAGAACTGCAGCCTGATGTTGATGGGTTTTCAAAAGCTGTCGAGTTATGGCTTAAAAATAACAAATATAGGCGTGGTCACATGGAATTTATAGCAACAGCAATGAAATTTATCGAGCCGTACGGGTTAGGAGAAGATATAGAAGTATATAAAATGTTAATGAATGTTTTTCCAAAAGAGAAATTTGTAAATAGAACTATATTTGATGCTTTTTGGCCTAAACCACACCCACAAATAAATTTGGCGTTAGATTTGTTAACAAAAATGGAGGAGCATGGTGTTATTCCAACTGTTGAACTTCTTGATATAACATACATTATATTTGGTCGTGCAAGCTTTCCTGTTCAAAAGATCAACCAGATATATTTTTGGTTTATGGAAGTAAAGGATTTGAACCCTTATAGCTTGCCTGATGATGTCTATAAAGATCGCGTCAGCATAATGAAAGCAGCTGTTGATAGAATACTTGGTAATAACAAAGGAACCGAAATCGTTAAGGTATTTTTGTCTCAGTTCATTAATTTAATTCATTCATAAAGTTTTGCTAAAGAAGGTTTATTTGGTATTTATTGGGTTTTTAATTTTGGATATTGTAATTTATTTGCATATAGTATTAGGATTATTTATACAGGATAGCGGTTTCAGTGAATTCACTGTTATTAATGTGGGTCATGTTCCGGGCAGTGGCTCAATTTAAAGCTCCCATCTGTGTTATGGCAACAATCGATAACAATTTTTTTTTTTTTGCAATCAAACAATTTTTCTTGCAATCAAAAATTTCCCAATTTTCCATTACAATTCACTGCAATATTATTTGAAAATGTGCTACCGCTAGGCCACACTGCAATCATGTAGTACTTTTAATTCATGCAACCACAATAATTTATTTTCAAGGATTGAATAAAATTTTATTTGGCTATTTAATAAAAGCTGTTAGCTTAAATCTTTTTTCGACTTATTTATCAATCGATTTTTGAAAATCAGTGTGGTCAGGGTGGTCAGGGTGGTCATTATACTGGAAATCATGGAATTCATAGAAAAGTCTTGGAATTATTTTTTGCCTGGAAAAACTCATGGAAAATTTTTATTTCTTTTCTTAGGATTTTTGTAGTGTTAGTTTTATTTCCAGTTATTGTTTTGATAATGTAATTTGAAAGTACTAAATTGTATCTATTCTTTGTAAATAAAAATAGAAATAAATGTTGAAAAAAAAATATATATATATATGTATATGTATATTTATATATGTATGT
>JAUZNK010022967.1:0-20327 GCA_035046665.1 Euphysa ruthae | reverse complement strand
TGTAGAACAAAGTCGTTTACCATAGGCTAAATAGAATATGTTTTTTAACCTACATCTTTTTTGATCGTGCTCTGAACTTTGTGTGTCCATTTCTAAACCCAAAGGTAATAAATCTCGAATGGCTGCTATTAATACTCCTGTTGAGGGTAACTATATTCAGTTCATTAACTTTTGCTTCTTTTCCAGCGCTTGTTTTTTCTATACTTTTCTATACTGGCAAATGAAATAAAAGAGGTTTTCTTTTTGAAAATTAGCTTAAAAAAAATTTTTTTTGGATGAATTTTTGACTAAATAAAGATTTAATTATAGCCTTCAACACCATGATTAATCTTATCTTCTGTTACGAAGTGTTATATTTTATAGTGATATGAGGACAAAATGAAGTTTTAGAGAATACTATACTATAATGAGGTTAAAGTTGTGAGAGAAGCAAACTGGACATTAAACTTTAGCATTTGTGAGGGTAAATTCAAGAATTTTTTTAGTTTGAAAATTTTATGTTTAGAACAATACAATAGAGGTGTTGAAGACTATCGTAAAGAACAAGGTGAATGCAGAGAATATTCTAGAAGTCCACATAAACAAAACATGAATAGAAGTCCAAGTCCTCGAAGACATAGTAGATCACGATCACCAATCAGGAGACGATCTCGTTCAATTTCTCCTCGACGTCGAGATAATCGGGATAATCGTAATGGTCGTTCTAGTGGTCCTCGGTCAATACGAGATAAATCATGTCGTGTGTATGTCAGCAATTTAAACTATGATTCCAAATGGATGAATCTGAAAGACTTTATGAAAAAAAGTAAGTTCTGTTGTAAAATGGTAAAAAAATAGCATTCTTAATTTTTCTGGACTCCTGAATGTGCCACAACCATTGGTGTGAAAGTGAAGTATTTGTTTGTTTGTTTGCATGATTTTTAACTAAATGTGAGATTAGATGATATGGCCAAATAGTTATGTAATCTCAACCATCATAATGTAACCTAAGTGTGATTATTGGCTCATTCAACAGAAACGAGGGATTGGATATTTCCAGATAGCCATGGGATCTCAGCGTTGAGCGTTGAGATAAAACCAAAAATGTGATAGAATGGGGGTTAGTTAATGTAAAAGGGCTTCACTGTTCCTTGAATATTTTTTTGAAAACTTGTATGAGTAATTTTGAAAAAAAGTGCTTTCCAAGGAGTAAATAACACTTTAACTTCTAATACACTTTTCATATACTCTTTTATATACTCTTCAACTTAAGGATGTTTTTTACAGAATAAAAACGTTAAATAAAGATCTAGGTATATTAGACACTTTTCCAGAAAATTTCAGTTAAAAAAATATTTCACTATCCTTACAGTTTAATGGGTAGGGAATAGCCGTAAGTTGTGGGAGGCAATTCCATATTTTTCATCCCATGCATGGTGTGTGAATAGACTATAATTTTAAGAAGTTTGGCATTAAGAAGGGCATCTAGTTCTTAAATATTTGTTCTAATACTTTATCATATAATTAAGCACATCTGCAGCACATGGTATTATGTTAAGACATTATGTCTTAAGGTGAACACTGATTGTGCTTAAAGTGTTTGCTGCAAAAGCAAATCTTAATCTTTTATGATAATGATAAACGGCTAATTGGTTCTTTGAAATTATGGTGAAGTCATAATGGTTAGAAAAGCGGATGTTTTGAATTAAAAAGAATTCTTTTTCGGTACAAGGGTCATATTATAAATTGTACAGTTATTTTAGAGTAAAATTTTATTGCAAAATTAATAAAAAATCTTTAGCACAAAAAATATTTATTTTATAGTTGGTGCTGTTGAACACGTCGAAGTGTTTACTGATAGTGAAGGAAGGTCTAAAGGCTGCGGGTAAATTATTTATAAGTTAACAGCTTGTCGTAAAAGAAAACTTTCATTTCTTAACTCTGAATAGCATCATGGTTTTAGTCTCCCAGCAAAGCTGATGAACTCCTATATGTTATTACCCTTGTTTGCCTGTGATTGGACCAATTGTTTTTTGTTAAAATTTTGTATTAAGTAAAGAATTAAGGAAATCTTAAAAAAAATTGCATTTTTCCGATTAGCTGATATTTTCTCAAAAATGAAAAAGATTTTGTAATTTTCTCCACATCTTTTTATTACTTTTTTCTTTAAAAATTTGCATTAACCCTTTTGTGATGGCAAAATTATAATGCATAAACTATAGACCAGCCATTTTAAGACGAAATAAAGCAATTTTTCTTTACACGTTGGTCATAAATTCTGTTGTATAAAGTGTAAAAGTTCAGTGAGTGCTCATTTTTTAGCTTGGATTACTCAATTAAAAAAAAAAAATTTTTAAATCACCTCATTCACAGCTTCATGATATACACCATTAAATAAAATTAAAAAAAAAAAGGAAAATGAAAAGTTTTCAAGACAATTTTTGGATGAATTATATACAAATGAATTTTGTTTTTCATGTAAGCTAGTTCTAGTTATATTTATGATAATCAAGCACTAAAAGCCATAAAAATCTAACAAACAATCCAAAACATCCAGCTCAGTTCGATTTTCAGGCATTTCATAATCAAGTGCTGGAAGACTTTAAATTTTTGTGGTGGGTGAGCATGATAAGTAGAATATTCCTATTTGCTCATTTTTTAAGACTAAAACCGGGAGGGATGTCTTTTAAAAGTTTTAGCAGAAAAAAGGGTTTCCATTGTACTTACTTTCAGATTTCCATTGTACTAATTTTCAGAGATTGAAAAGCCATAAAAACCTGACTCTCCTTCCTCTACATTAAAAAATATACTGATCTAGGGCACTGATATAGCTGGTAACTTATGCAGGTCATTTTTATTTCTTGTTAAGTTGAGGTTTGGTTCTGCCATTATGTTTAAAATTTTTTCTGGTAAATTCAAGTTGTTTATTATTTTCACAGCAATTGTAATATGAAAATTTTTTATTTTAGAAAATTTGTTTTCCTGTGACACAGGTGTTTTGAATATGTGTGTAAAAAGTTTAGAAATATTTTCAAATTTTTTGTTCTCAATAAATTTTTAATTTTTTAGTGTTGTTGAATTCTCACACGCAGAAGATGCTGCACAAGCCATTAAAGAGTTGGACAATACAGAGTTGGCTGGCCGCAAAGTTAGACTAAGAGAGGTAGTTATAAAATTATCTTGGGTATTTTAGTGTAAATTTTGTGGATGACAACACTTAAACTAAATTTATGTATTCCCTAAATAATCTACAGTATGTATGTATGTACTGTAATGTACATACATACATACATACAATAATGGCTTTTAAGATAAAAATAAAAAAGAATCAATGTTGTATGTAATTAAAGAAAGTTTATGAGGTCTATGTATCAGTAAATCTTTGTGCAAGTTTGAATTACCAAGTCAAATTTTTCATTTTGCACAGACCTATTAGAAATTGTGCAGTTAATGTTTGAGCAAACAATTGGATTACTTTTTTTAAAACAAGATGTAGTCTGGGTTGTTATATCATTTTTGATGAGAATAGTTGTATTATGAGTCTCATTAATTAATCTTATTTTGGATGGTTTTTCTTGAACTGTAAATGGATGGAGTATTTAAAAAAATTCTATTAATGATTCTATGTTGACATTGTTAATGCAAATTTTTTCCTCGATTTTTTGCTTATTTATTCCTTTCTTTTATTTGATTATATTTATCTGAAAGTCTGATCTTTTTTTTACGTTAAAGAAAATTGTTTTCAACAAAACATTCAGATAAAAATTTGTGTCTTAATGATGTCATAATGTCGTTGCATCAGCCAAACAATATTTGCACGAATCTCAGTTACCTTGGACTTTATACAGTATAAATTAATTATTCTAAGTTTTAAATTTATCTTGAACCGTTAAGGTTTGATACTGTTGTTTTTTTTTTTTTTTCAATAATTGATTGATTTTTTTTTTTTTGCTGATGTTTTTGTTTTTCGAACAAAAGAATCTGTTTTGAACTTAAATCTAAGGTATATATTTTACTTCTACTTTTAAATGAGGATGAATGGTTTTTATTTCATTAAAACACCACAAATGGCTTTTAGGTAAAAGCGCTTGAAATTTTGGGGTATAATTTTAAAATAACCTTGTGATGACATCACGGTTACGTATGACACATTTAGGACATGACATTTTCATTTAGATTTTCAGAAGTAGCTACAGTTTTTAAATAATTTTTGATAAGTTGATAGATGTCTTTATCTTTAATAACTATTTAAAAAGATTATATTTTTGACAGGTGGTTAGTTTTTCAACAGTGTGGAATATCTTTATTTTGGCTTTCAAAGAAAATATACATTCAAATCTGTCATTTTATAAAGGCTGTCCACAAATAATTTCAAGGTTGTTTGAGAATTCAAATTTGGTTTATTATCAATAAACCAATAACATAAAAGAGCTTGGAACTAGCCACCTGCCAACAATAAAATTACAAATTTTTTACCAAATTAATAAAAACATGAACATATATCACCCTGCCAATATATTAAAAAAAAATTTTTTTTTAAATTGAAGTTTTGATAACATAATAAATTAATTGTAATTTATATTTTAATCCATTTGTTTAAATCTCTATTTGCACAATGTTTAGTTTGCTTTACCTTATTATATTTCTTATTATTTTTCCTGTAATTTTTTTTTTCAGATAGAAAAGATTTAAATCTCATCTGTCAATGCTTGAGGATGGGTGTTTATTTGCAGCTCTTCACGTGTGTTTCATCTATTAATAAATGGCATTATTGTTTTAGGATGTAATGGACGACTCCACTTACAAAGAGCAGTTAAAAACTCAAAAAGAAAAATCACAAAACTTCAAGCAGCGAGAAATGGATATGCGAATGCACTCTGGTAGTGGTGGGCCACACCTTGGTGGTGGGCCACCAGGTGGTCTACAGAACTTAGGTGGGCTGGGAAATCTTGGTGCACTAGGTGGTAGTGGTCTGGGTGGATTGAGTGCTCTTCTAGGAGCTCAGAATCAACAGTTACAACTATTGACATTTCTCAATGCAAAAGGTGGGGATCAAGTGAACACTTCAGTTTTTGTAAGCAATGTAAGTAAATACCTTGTTATGTGATTGTCGTTAATCCTTTGCGTGTCATTCCCAGTATATTTCAGGATTTTGTGGATTCCATTTCTGGAATATATCGGGTTTCAACCGGTAAACAACTTCTAATGTACTGGAGACAAATTTTTTGAATTTTCTGTGAGATTTTTGAATCAGAAAAGTTTAGCAGTTCTATAGGTTTAGAAATGGTTCAACTGCTCATACAGTTTCAAAATATTAAGAACAAAATGGCTGATGAAAAAACGCACTGGCATTTAACTTAATTTTCTTGTGAATTAAATGGAAATGAGGGTGAAATTACCTTACAATAAGGTAGTGATGTTGTTATGAACTAAGAAGAGGATGTCCTTAATATTTTTTTTTTTTTTTAGTGATTGAGAGATAGCGGAGTGAGATTTTTAAGGCTTTTCAGACTTGAAAATGAAGAAAATAAAAGTATTGTTTTTTCTTCAAATGTAATAGTAATGACATAATATTACGTCGAGCGACTTATGGGGTGAAAATGTCCCTGACGTAATATTACGTCCATGTATATTCAAGTTTTCTTTGCTGTGTTTCTGACGTTATTACGTCTGCATCCTCGAGGTTAGGTTTTTTCATGACAAATCTTTTAAATTTTGGATTTTCACGCCTTTTTGTTATTTGAGTAGTAAGAAGAGAGTATATACCGCGCAAGAATTTATGTATATAGACAGGGACTGATTTAGAAAATTATTTTGGGCGGCATTAGCCGCAAATATTTTACAATTCAGGGTTCGAATTCACCTTCGCAGTTTTTTTTCTAATCAAGGATTAGTTTATAAGCTGTATGCTTGTAAACAAAAAAAATAACAAAGTGGTTTTATATTTTTGCGGGTTTGAACAGGACTGGTAGTCATGAATAATTAATGAACTTAGGTCAAATTGAAGTAAACTTCGTAGTTACTAAGAAACGCAGTAAATCGTAGACAAATTGCTTATTCATTTTGTGGTAACGTTTTTATTTTTAAAAATGCAAGTATTGTTTTTGTAAACCACTAATCCTATCGAACATTGACCGCCGAGACTTAGAACATATATCGCTACTTCCACCGTTGCATGATCGGTACTCCTGTCTGTTAAAAGCGAAATATAACGAGACTCTTCAATTCTTTCAACAAGTCCGATTTCAATGGTTCTGCAATTACATCGATCATTTCCGCAATCGCTCTATCTATTTTATATTTTTCACTATTTGCTTAGCCATTCATTTCTTGCAAAAAAATCAAATCGTTTATATCAGAATATGGCTTTTCGTTTTTTGCTATGTAATGTGCTGCTCGGAAACGAGATTTTAGGGTTTTTTTTGCCCACTTCAGCCATTCGCATTTTCCTTCGCGCAATCTAAGTTTCTTGCAATACCCGGGAGTTGTATGCGAATGCACTTAATTGTTCCTTATTTTCTAAATCTATTGCTCTCTTATGTGGTTCACCCTTTATGTGTTTCTTTAGACCATCTATTTTTAGACTTTGCGTACCGGTTGCCCGTGTCTCGTTAAACTCCTGAACATTTTTAATTCTCAAAATATGCTTCTTAAATAGTTGACAATTTATACATAGTATTTGACCGCCAACAACTTCGTTACCAATCTTCAATTTTAAATCAGCTTCCCATTTAAGTATCATTTTCATTTGAACCATAGAGAAAAAAATATATAAAATACAAGAACTTACAATGGCAGATTACAAAAAACTTGTAAATAAATACTTTAAAGAAGAATATATAGGATCGTGAGAAATATGCTGTGTTGTGTTTCTTTTTATTGTTCGAATCATACTATTGTTTATAAAACATCACACCACGTATTTTACAACTTTGTTGTACAAAATTAAAAACTTTTCCTTTTTTTCATATCACTGCTTATAACACCAATGAAAGTCAGCCTTTATATATTTGAAGTTTTTTAAATTACCTGATTAATCGTTTAGAGACAGATAAGAATATTAAGCATATGCAATTTAAAACTTTTTTAGTTTAATTGAAGACAGAAGATTATAAACTATACTTTTAGAAGTTATAACTTTTTATGGCAATTTTTTTTAAAAATAAGGTTCACTATTCCTAACTTTACACAAACAATTGCTTCGGAATTTTCTTTCCATGCATGCAGCAATTATTAATATGAATTTGCAAACACTGCGGTCAACGTCGATTGAATCGTGCATGCTATTATTCTGTACATTAGCATCAAACAGAAACATTTGAGAAAGAAGATATAATTTTGTTAAATAATTAAATAGTAATACTGAAAATGGAAGTAGAAAAATGTTCCACAGCAAAAGATATTACCGAAATATAGTAAAATCAAATATAATTTCAATTTTGTTTTGGCCATGTTTTTTAAAAAAAGCGCCCAAAAGCGATGTATCGCTGTCATTTTGGACTTAGATCAGCCCCTGAATGACGATGGTGAGTTATCTGAATTGGCTGAGGATGGCTTTGAAAGTGAAGAAATTTTATCTGATGTTTCAGATGGTGAAAATTCTGAAACAGAAGAAGAAATAATTCAGTTTGACTTTTCTGATGCATATATAGAAGATATTGAAACAGAAAGTATTAAAGCATTTATCCCAGAATGGAGTGCTGATCCCTCAGTCAATAGCACAAGCTTGTCTTTCATTGGCATATCTGGCTGTAATTCAACTGTGACTTGTGAAGATCCGATTTCTTTTTTTGAACTTTTTTTACTGATCAAATTTGTACATATGTAGCTGTTTAAACTAACTTATTTGCTGGGCAGGTTATAGCTGAGAAAGAACTTAAACCACATTCAAGAATGAAACGGTGGTTGCTAAATGTTTTAAACGATATCAGGAGATATTGCTATCATATTTTACCCTAGGAATTATTTGGAAGCCAATATACGAATTATATTATACTGTGAATCCTCTTTTTGAAACACCGGGTATGAAACAGGTTTTATCTTACAACCAATTCAAGCTTCTTGATAAGTTTATACATTTGGTTGATAATTCTACCTTGTCACAATCGTACCCACGAGCTAATAAGATAAAACCAGTATGGGACTATCAAAATGAAAAGTACATGGAGTATTACACTCCTGATCAGAACATTTCAATAGATGAATCGCTTATGCTTTAGAAAGATCGCCTCACGTGGAAGCAATGTATACGTAGTAAAAGAGCTAGATTTGGCATTAAGACTTAAGCTTTGTGTGAGTCTAGAAGTGGATCAGAGCTGACAGATGCCCTGAACCCTGAGTACAAATACGTTTTGACAAAAATAGTTATGATGTTGATGGACGGCTTACTGGATAAAGGTCGCCTTTATATTGATAATTGGTACTCATTGCTTGAAATTTCAAAATTACTTTTGAGTAGAAATACCAATACCATTGGCACTCTCCATAAAGATCGTAAAGGTTTACCAATCGAATTGAAAACAACAAAGTTGAAATATGATGAACAAATAATATTTTATGAGAAAATAAATATTATGGTGACTTTTTGGAAAGATAAAGAAGATATTTATATGTACACTTGTGTAAATGATAGAGAAAAGGTAGTCATTCGAGGTGGTAAACCTAAAAACATCCCTCTGGTTATTAATAGTTATAACATGAATATGGGGGAAGGGGGGTGTTTTTAGAAATGATCAAATGCAAACATCATATGAAGTCAAACGTAAGCGTGTGAAAAAATGGTAATAGAAAGCTCTTTGCCATATATTGAATCAAGCTGCATTCAATGCACAAATTATATCTGTCAAGAAAGGTGGCACTTTGAATCCATTAAAATTTCGGTTAAAGATGATATCGCAAATGTTTGAAAAATATGGGGTGTGTTATTCAAAAAAATCAAGTCGTGCTAGTTGAGAGGTGGACAACCCAATTTCCGATCTATGTACCAGAAACTGATTTAAAAAAAAAATCCTTTTAGAAGATGTGTTAAGGGCACAGATATTTTAGATCCAATATTGCACACATTTCTTCAAAAAATATCAATATTTTCTTTGAAACGATTTTTCAGCCAACCAGTATTTTTTTAAAGTTTTTTAGTAATTGTATTTAATATACGTAAGCCCAAAATGAAAGCAAATTTTTCTATTTTTTTTAAATGGTTTTTTTTTCATCGCTTTATTTATATTTTAGCTTTTTAAAAACCAATAACAAAATCATTTTTTATTTATCGGTCATTATTTATCGTTCTACTTTACTGTGTAAGCAAAATATTTAATTATTCCAAAAAGTGACTGTCACAAAAATGGTAGAAGGTAACAGTGAAATCCTAATCGTCGATGATCAGACAAAAATAAGAGCTAAATTTTGGAAATTTGAATTACAAGCAATAAATTTACACAAGCTATTAAACAGTCAGGCGAAGTTAATTTATAAGTTTGCCTAATAGTCTATATTTTCTAGTATTAAGTAAATTAAGTATCTAAATTTGTATTCTATTAACAAAAGCATGTCTAGAAAATGAACACATGCCCCGTTGTAAAGATGAGTGCGAACCATCACACTACTCTTGCCTAAATACTCATCATCAAGCATGCATTTATTTGTATTAAATTCTTCCAAAAATTTGACAAAGGTAAGCTAAAAATCAGCACTCACTCAACTTCTGCACTTTAATATAACAAGTTATGACCAATAGCATAAAAAGATTTCTTTTCATTTATTTTTTTAAATTTTTTTTTGCTTAAAAATGGCAGGTCTATAACAGCTATAGTCTCAAAATGTTAAAACTATTAGCAGACAGGTATACTCATTTGATCAGTGAGATGTCCTTCCTAAAGCCAACGTAATCTTGGTAATAGACATGTTTATTGTGGGGTCACAAACTAGGAAACTTGTCACCTTGCTTAGTGGGTCTAACATTTGCATGAAATTGATCATTGATAATTATAGTTGGATGCATTGAAAGTTTTGATTATAAGCGTTTAGCAACGTCCAAGTTTGGACCCAAAGTTGGAATTGAAGGTGATGAAAAATAAAAAGAAAATTATCTCAGAAAAATTTGTCACACCGTGATGAGTTTTGTTTGGGAAAAGATCTCAACTCAACTTAGAATGTAAATAAAAATGCCTAAGCAAAGGAGTTTTAGAATGAATTTTTCTGGTAAAGATTTTATCCTGGGGTGTGATTAAATATGTTACCATACTTTAACTCATTTTGCATGTTCATCTTTTGTTTTTTTTTAGCTCGATTACGAAGTGTCATGGCAAAAGCTAAAAGACATGTTCAGAAAAGTTGGAAATTGTATTCGAGTTGATATTGCAACTGGGGATGATAACAAATCAAAGGGTTTTGGTTCAGTTGTTTTTGAAACCCCTATGGAAGCAATTACTTGTGTTGCTACATTCAATCAGCAAGAAGTAGGGCCTGGGAGACGTTGTATGAGCCTGCGACTGGTAAATTTATCTTATCGATAAGTTACTGTCTAATTAAATTTGCACAATCAATTAAACTTCCACTTAAAACCTTAATTTGGATTCTTCTAATTTTGATTCCTACTCCTAAATTAAAGCATTTGCATTTAATTGTTCAAAAAAAAAAAATACCTTCCAAAATAAGATTTTAACAATTTTGGCCATTTTAAAAAGTTCGAAGTTTGAATTTGGAAAAAGGCTCAGTAGTCTGTTTTTTTTTTTTTTTTTTTTTTTTTAGTTTTTTTAGTTTTTTTCTTAAAGTTACGCTCCAAATATTCCTATTTATAATAGGGAATATTTTTAAACTAATATATTGTGCATATCGACTATCTTGACATGCCCAAAAAGCCTCAAAATCAGTTTTTTATATCAAAACAATGCCCTTCTATTAAGCTAAAATTTAGGATTATATTAATCTAATTTTCAGTTAGGAAACTTTTAAAAATTATTTTCTGTAAAAAGTAAATCGATGCTTTATGAATAAAAGCTAGATGCATTAATAAGCTTAAGCAGCATTGTGTGCATTGGGCTTTTTTAATGGGAAATCAAACCAAAAGTTAATATATTTTCGCTTTTTGAAAATTATGTATTACATTTGTTTTAATTTTAGGATAGAAACTCTCAGCTTCATCAGATATTGAACCAATTAGGTGTTAGTTCCCAGGACATTACTCAGAAAACTATTATGCACCTGCAATCCCTGGCTACTGTTGCAATGCTAGGTGGTGGAGGAGGAGGAGGCCTTGGAGCACTTGGTGGTCTAGGGGGACTCGGGGGACTTGGAGGGCTTGGTGGCTTAGGTAAATTTTCTTTCTAAGCACTTGCTAATGTATTATAATAATATAATTTTAAATCTGGTGTGTAATTCCAGAAAAGTGGCTGTGGTAATAAAACTGTAAATTCAAAAATTAATTGAACTTGATATGTTTAGAAAGATTAAAGCAGGATAAATAACTGGAATTTCTTTTTGATATGTGGGTTTGTGTTTGTGTGTTTTTTTTTAACGGAATTAGCTGTTTTCTATAAATTGCAGTAGTAATTTTACCCCTGGAGTGAATTTCTTAAATATTAAATGTACATGCATACCAAAGGTTTTGTTGTAGTAGCCAAAATCCATCTATTAAAGAAACGTAGTTTTTTTAAAATGAAATGATTTTTTTATGTAGATGATATTTTACATTTACATTACTATTCCTTTTCAAAATTCAATTAAATAATGAAGAAGTTTTTGTTTTTACGTAGATGACATTTTACATTTACATTACTATTTTTTTTTCCTAATTCAATTAATTTGAAGCAAATAGCCTAAGACCCTTCTCAGTTAGGTGATTGTGGTCAAAGAGTAGGATGTTAGTGTGATATGGGTGTAGTGGATCATTATAAGTATCTTTTGACAAGAATAAAATGATAATGGCGCATAGCATCAATGAGGTCATCAAAATATTTGAATATTTTCAAAGTGCAATAAATCAATTTACACTTTAATTTTGAAGTTTTTAATCAAAGAATTCAACTCCTTAAAGAATAGAAATGAAAATGATTCTTAATACCATTTGTAGATACTTTCTTTTTAGTTTCTTATTTAGGTATTTAAATTTTATTATGTTTTCAAAAATTCCTGGTTTTTGTAAAATACTGCTGGATTTAGCTTCCCAAAATAAATCAATTTGAAAATATTCACCATTGATTCCAACCATGTCATTAAGTCATATTTGCATTATTATTCCTTTACAGCAATGCCTATGATTTCTACATCTTTTTATACAAACTTTCATAATTCATGATAATATCAAAACTTCTTTGAAAGCTTGTCGGTTGCATGCAACCTACCCAGTATTTAAGTTAGTTTAGAACTAACCTTGTGAGGCTAGTAGGCTTGGAAATTAAATAGTGCATGCAAAGTAATTTAGCTATTCTTTTGTTACCTAAAATCTTTTATTAATTAATCATCGTGACTTATTGGATTTAGCTCTTTATTTTGGTTTAGATTACCCAATTTTCTTTGATCCTCAGATGGGCATGCATGGAATTTGTTTGAAAATTTCTTAGTAATGTAAATGAAATTTTTAGGAAGTTGAATTTTTGGTTATTTCATTTAACCATTAAGTTATTAAATAATTTTGTGTTGTTTATCCTTCATTAATATTGTTTTGGTTTGTTTGGGCTGAAAAATAATTTATACTTCTCTTTTTCAAAAAAGATGCTCTGAACTCACCCATAGTGGCAAGAATTTATATATGATGATTATATTCTGAGAAATGTGACCTGGCTGATAAAAGGCTAGTAATGTAGTTCATTTTAGTCTGTAAAGCTTTCAATTAACTGGTTGTGAAATAATGCCTATAATTGTATTTATGTTGGATTGTGATATTTCTTACAGGCGCGTTATTAGGACTCGGTGGTGGTAATCAGTTGGGAGGTGGTGGTAATATGCAAACACAGCAGTCTGGCCAACAGTCGTTAGGTGGTTTGTCAGGCTTGTCGAATCTGCAAAGTTCGTTAAGTAATCTAAGCAATTTGATTGGTGGAGGTGGATTATCAGCCTTAGGGAATTTAGGTGCTTCTACTGGTCTTGGTGGTGTCTCTACTGGTAATAACTATCCTTCATCTGCTGGTGGCAACTATGGAGCGTCTTCGGCTACTGGTGGCTATGTAGGTTCTTCCTATGGTGCATCATCATCACATGGATACAATAGCTCATCAGGAGGTGGTAGTTCAAACATGAGAAGTTCAAGTCAAAGGGATAGTAGTGGTGGAGGTTCTTCTAAATATGGAAGCAACACCGGCTCACGTGTATTTATTCGAAATGTAAGTAGAAATGGAGGAGAGGTTTCTTGATGTCGACCATTGTCGCTTCTAAAAAAACTCCTTGTTGATTGTTGTTTTGTGTATTATGGTAAATTTCTGGTTGGCTACAGTTTCAAAAAAATTATGTGAATATCTCAGATACGAATTTGAATTGTGATATCATCTGTTGGGAAATTGAAAAATATATATTTAGATACTTTGAAATATCTGTTACCTTATAAAATTGAATTAATTTATGAGTTCCATTGTTAGACTAGGAATTTTTTTCTTGTTAAAAATATGCATGTAATTAACCCTTTCAGTACTGATAAAATCCTTGAAATATCCTGATGTTTTGCTGACCTAGCATTGATAGCATTTGAAAACTTAACTGCTATAGCAACGTGCTTCTAAATTTGACCCTTCTTTAATCATGGAAAGTACTTTCAGAAAACATTTTTAAAAGAGGTCATAGTGAAGAATTTCTCAAACTTTTATTACAGAATAATTTGTAGAACAGGAATGATCAAAAATTTTATTTTAATAACAAACTTGTTTGCTTGTAAAATTGTGGAGGCATATTTCCAATAAATTAAGATTAAATCTCGCAAAACCCAGAACAATGTGGTGAAACTCAAAGCATGTAATTGGATAAAGTCCTGGGTTTAGTGGACAAAAGCGACATGCGTATAGTTTTCTGTGGCCCTCCTTTGACCTTTTTCAAACTAAATTTTTCGGTGTCTGTGGATCATTAGTATCTTTTTTTTGCGATGGGAAATGTCTACCTGGTAATCGGTCAGGAAAATTTGCTTTGGGCTCTTTCCTGTAGGATTCAGAAAAAATGTGAAATAATGGAGTGTCACTTGCATAATGAACCTAAAAGCTAATTTGTGTCATTTGTAAGATTTTCTCAATCCATCAATTGATTGCAGTTTTGGTCAACACCATTTATGTAAGTATTGTGTGCTTTCAACATAGTCGGTTTGAAAATACGATTTTCTTCATGATCAGTTGCTACTTTTATTACTTGCACTGAATGACATATTGATAGAAGATAAACATTTATTAGCCATGATGTGGTTATCATATGTTATGAAAAATAACGTGGTTCCTTTTGGAACTATTTCTTTGCAGAAGTATTTGTTACATTTTACTATTGTAAAATGCATGTGAAATGTTTAGGCAGAAGGCTGGCCAAGGAATGGCTAGTGTAAAAATTATCAGTAAATACAATGTGTCCTTCATTCAAAAATGAAATATTGTTATTTTTTAGATGTTGGCATGCCAATGACCTTTTTGTCATCGTGAAAGATATCTTTCCCATGATAAACCAAAAAATCCAATGTAATACCATCAGCTGTGGTTAGCTCATACAATTTAATGCCAAACCATGCCATTTTTATCCTAATATACTGCTTAAAATGCAGTCTACCTTTAAACAAAACGAAAGACTAATCTACACCGAGTTATTTTCCTTGTTGTTAAACTCAGTCACATATTAAATCTAGAAATGGTCATATATTGTCGAGCTGGTTCCTGTTTTAATCATATCATATTCTGAGTTGTATGAAATGAAATAAAAGCCATCTTGTGTCATTGGTTTTGATCAAAATTCATCTAGTTCACCCATTTCCACACCTGCAGTTTTGTCTTGAAAGGATGCTGAAGATTTTCCTTTATTGGCTACAGTACTAGTTATTATCTTGTTCACTAATAATATCATCATCTTAACCAATTTATTTCTTTTCCATCAACCACTAACAATTTTTTCTCAAGATCAAAATTTCTCCTTGTGAAAAGCAATCTAAATAAAGTTTTTGTTACATTCAGCAATATTTAACTGTTTTGTTTGCTGTTAAAAACAGACCTTCAGAATCTCTACAGGAAGGAATCTTAAAATGGCAAAAAGAAAAGAGTAGCTCAGCCGATCCTGCGGATAATTTGAGGTTTTTATGGTCAGGTACTGTGGGTATGTAGGACTGAAAGGGTTAAGTTATTTTTTTGAATTCTTGTTTGAGTTAACAACAACAACTAGGATATTATTTTTGAATCTTTAGTTTGGTGTAATATGATTGCCGAATAATTATGGTATTTCGTGTAAATTTTATCTTAGAAATGGGTATGAACTGCTTAAAATAATAGTGTTAATTTGGGGATTTGTTTTGAGTTATTACTGATGTGAAGTAATGAACTGGTCTAACAGGAGAGCAAGCAATTGAGTATTTGCTTCGAATTTTTTTATGGGAATTGAGATTGACCTGCGGTCTAAATTGATCACAGTAATTATTTGTATACTTGTTTTTTGACTCCATAGTTGGTCAAAAACTGGTATAGTTACCAGTAATATCAGCAGTACTTATTTTGAATTCTTTTTGTAATGTGACAGTGAACTATGGTCTTCTAACCTAAAAACAGTAAGATTTGGCGTATTTATGTTTATATTCTGACTGGGGAGTGATTTTGAGCTGTAGTTTAGCAGTCTAGCATTCATAATATAAATAATTGTTTAGAATTTTTTGGGAATTGTGTTTGAACAGTAGTTTTAAAACATATCGTTAATAAGTCGGGTATTGAAGTTTTACTGGGAAGAGATATTGTAATATGGTCTAATGGGAAGGCGATAATATCTGGCATATTTCTTTTGCATTCCAACTGGGAAGTGAGCATAAGTTCTGGTCTGGGACGATACAAGTAAAAATTTGACTATTTGTTTTTCTTGAACTGTGGTCTAGATACATATAATAATGTGGGTTTTTGTTTTGTATTTTGACTTGAACTGGTCTCATAGGCTACCATGAATAATTCAAGTATATGTTTAGAATTCTTTTTGAAAAGTAATTATACTGTGTTATACTGTGGTATAACAGCACTTATAATTTGGGTAGTTGCTTTGAGTTTTGATTACATAGTGAAATTTGCATCGAATTTTTTATTGCATTTCCTGTACACCATTTTGAAGCTAAATCTTGAATCAGTTTATTCAATTCTTGAAAGCATTAAACTGAATTATAAATAAATTATGTTGATATTTTAGCTTCCTTTTTCACTAAGATGGCAAGACTTAAAAGACAAATTCAGAGATGCAGGTTTGTATTAAAGAAACATTTTATATAACTAGATTTGTATGTGTGTTGGGGAAAAAAAATCATAATTGATATGAAAACGTCACAATGAAAAGGAAATTTTCTTGTTTATCATTAAATGAATGATTAGATTAAAATCTTAATATAAAAATTTTTGTTTGTTTATTGTTTGTTGTTGTGGTCTTAATCTTATCACAAACGTTTTACATCATTAATTTAATAGTTGCTCTGTTTTTCTTTTTTTCTTTTTAATTTTATTTTCCATAATGGGGGAAATCATCGAAATTCAAACTTATTAAGAGAGATGGTCACCCACGGTTTTAGCGTACCTAGAGCTTCAATTAGAGCTTCCATTTGAGCTTACGTTAAACTTATAACACCTAATCTTATCAAATGCTACTCATACACTTAGTAGGCGGGGCGATACCCGGATTTGAACCCAGAACCTTATGGTTGGGAGTCAGATCTCAGCTATTTGGTAAGTAGCCTTTTAATAATTTCAAATTAAAAGAAATTTTGAAAAAGGTATGGTCATTACATTCCAGATTTCCCCCTAATTTTCTAATTAGATATTAGTGAGTGAAGTATTTAAAAGGTAACCTTTTCCAAATTTCGAAAACTTGAATTTCTAAAACTAGGCCAATATTAACATTTTTTGAGATCCGCTCTCGTTGCTTTTTCATAAATTTGTAATTATCCGCTTAAGTTTTTCTCCAATTCTGATTATGTGGCGTTTTCATTTATTTTCATAAAGATTTTCGTGGAAATTCTAAATTTAAAAATTAGCTTTTTTTTTCTTTTTTTTTTTTTTTAATGGTTTAACATCTCTGAAATTATTTGATTCATTATTCCCTAATAATTTTACAGTGGCGTTGTTTTTAAAATCTGGTATTTAGGTTTAAAAAATTTTTGCACCTTATTTTAAATATTTAGGTAAAATCACTCGAGCTGACGTAATGAAAAATGACGACGGGCGCTCAAAGGGTGTTGGAACAGTCACCTTTGAAACTCCTGATGAAGCTGCTCGTGCTGTCAGTATCTTTTCATTTTAAATATTTTTTTTAAAAACACTCAAATCACTGATGTGTTTTTTAGATTGTCTGAACTTTGGAGTAACAGGTGAATTTAAGTTACACTTTTCCTTTTATAAAAAAAATATATATTTTAGGGACCGTTAATTAGTTTTTTTCTATTTTTGTGCTTTGAGCATCAAGTTTTTAATTCCTGGTTGTTATCTAAGCCAGTTGTCAAATTAATGTCCATTGTGTTGTTTTTCTTAACATATAATTCAGGTTTATACAATGGAACTCGCATAGATGGACGAGAAGTTGAGGTGAAAATAGACACATTGTTCTAAGAGGCATGCTGCTATTGGAAAAAAAAAACTAGTTGAATATTTAATGCATTTATCTGATCAAAAGTTGATAATGTATGTGTATAAATTTCTAAACCGACTAAGTAATGAACATTTTTTATAATAGTACTTAGTTAAGCGTTGATGAGCAACAATGCCCTGCTCTTCAACACAGCTAATTTGACGCTAAGTAAAAATGCTTGTAAAATAAATGATGGTGATGAATAGAAGTGTATATTTTAACTCACTTTTTATATTAAATTTTAACCATAGCTTATCATTCTATAATAAAAATTTGATCTTTGAAAAATGAACTTTAGGTGTTCTTTTTACGCGTCGTGTCTCATATGAAATGTAATGGTTGGTTGGTGGTACCCGCAATTCGGTTAATCGTTGTTAACAACATGCGTAGGTGCATTCTGAGACGTTGATTTTGTTAAAAATAACTTTTTGGATGTTTATTGTACTGACCTGAATTTCAAAAATCGTGTAAAAATTGATTAATGCTTATGTGCATAAATTAAGCATTTCTTGCCAAAATCTTAATGAAACTTGAGTCTTACTCATGATGGGTTCCTCATAAACAAGGATTTTTTCTAATAATGAGACAATTTTCTGAAATTTTGTGGATTTGATGATGCTAATAAATACAACTAGCTAATATTTAAACTGCTTGCCGGCTAATATACCTATGATTCATCCAACAATCAAACTTTAATAATAAGATTGCATGCTTTAATAACGAGATTGTTGGCTAGTAAACAATACTCTCTCTTACTCTCTTTAATTAAATATCTTAAAACGTTTACAAGTATTTTTTTAAAATAAGCAACCCGACTTTTGGCCTCCGAGGAAAGTTGCTTAGCGGTTGCCTAATATAATAACTTTTTTTTCAGTACTTAAGTGGATCTCTATCTTAAAACACATTACTTTTTCAACTGATGTCGTTATGAAATAAAATATTTAAGTTGTTCACTGAGCAGAGATAAATCTTTATTTTAACATACAGCATCAAGGATAAAATAAAATCTCAAGTTTTACAAAGAAACTTCAAACTCAATATCATACATTACGTCGTCCATAACAAATAATTCTTCCTCGATTGTATCCGTCAGTAGATCTAAAATGTTTCCATGTTGATCATATTGCATTTCTAAAATTTTGTCAGACTCTTCATCTGCTGAGTTTGGTCTTGATATAACTTCAAATTGGGCTTCTTCAATTGGCGATTTTATGCTCAGTGGAGGTGGCACTACATAACAATCTTCTAGACCTGGTTTTATCTCATCATCATCAATTCCATCTGCTGTGATGAGACAGCCAGTTTTTTAAAAGCATCTGAATCATAGTCTGACTTGACAATGATTCTGTGTGCTTCTCCAGTCCAGTGTGTTAAAATAATGCAACGATCACTGTCAATAAATTTATTCTGATTTCCAATCCAACGTTCAACATCTTCCAACCAGCGGTCTTGAGCAAGTGTTACTTGTGATTTGTATAGCTGACCGTATCCGCAATCAACAGGTTGCTAAACAGTACCATTTGGTATTCCAAACCATGCCATTCCTCCTGTGTTTCTCACAGCAGTTTTAAACTCTTCAAAGGTTTGTTTGTGCTACCAGATTTTCACAGAAATGTATATATTCATCAAGATCTTCAACAACTTTTGATAAAGATTGCTTTACCCAATCTTTTGAAATCATGGTATCAGCTCACGCGTAGTTTTGGAACATTACATGAACGTCCTTGTCATAGGCCATATTCTCGTCTTAGCTGATGCGTTTACCCAAACCTCGGAATATAACAGTTGGGCGAATTACTGTTTCAGGTCCAAAGGCTAATTGCAAAGTGCATTGTCGCTTTTCCAAGCCAGATATATGTTGATTTACTCACACACGATGATGTCGTCTTTAGGTACAGGAACTTCGTATGTTCGGGTTACATTAATAGCGAAAGGTAGTGGAACTTAGTCAACATCCAGACGTTCAAATTGTACAAATCTGCCCCATTTTGATCATAACTAGATTTATTGGAACCTGATTTGGTAAGGCCTTCTCTCAAGTTGCTGTGCCATTCCATTAAAATTGGAATTAGATCAATATTATCTTCCTGTTTTCCCCTCTGCACTCTAAGACAGTAAGATATTTTAAAAATTTTCGATGCTTGGATACATCGCTTTCCTTTGCTTCTTGCAGCTTTAAATTTGCAAAATAATTGCGCAAAAAATTTTGAATGTTTGCCACTCTTTCTATTTTTTGTTGTTTGACTCTATCCAGCTACTGCGTTATAAATAACAGCATTCTTTTTCCATCGAGTTATCAAAGACTTGTTAACTCCATGTTTAAATGCAACATCCACTGCTAACATTCCTTTGTCAAGATTTTCTCTAAATTAGAAAATTTGCTTCTTGTGTCTATTTTAGAAGGAATACATTTTTTCACTTCCAATATGACATTAACAAGCTGTGCCAGCACTTTCTTTACTTCTTCATTGGTCGTATCTTTTTCTGTAACAGGTTTAGCTTGAATCGAGTTTTTAAAAACAGTTTTACCATTGTGATTTAGTGCTGGATTGCTAGTACACCAATTCATATGCATCCACAAAGAGCCCTTCTGT
>JAUZNK010022956.1:0-20332 GCA_035046665.1 Euphysa ruthae | reverse complement strand
GATATATATATGTATATCTATCTATATATATCTATATGTATCTATATTGCCATTGATATTAAAACATTGAATTTATACTTTTTTTGTTTTAAAAAAACAGTTTACGTAGCTTACATATTGACTTAAATCCAACGCAACAGACTTTCCAATCATTTCGTCATCATTTTCTTCGATGTCTTTTTTGCAAGATTTTTCTTCTTTTCTCTCTTAAATACTCTGACCAAGTTGGAGAATAAATTCAGAACTATCAACAACAGCTTTCTTTGATGTCTGCTTTTTTGAAATTTTTGATACAAGTTGTGGTTTTCTTTCTTTACAAAGCATCGTTTTTTCGTTTTCATTTATTTTTATGTTATCTTCACTATCATTGGCATTTGTTTCAACTTCATTGTCCCATTGGCTGGGCGATTGACAAGCAATGTTTGACTTTCCCTTTCGCATTTGACTATGATTACCTAGCCACGACTATAGGGACTATGACTTTTTTCAACTTTAATTACGATATCAGTGGATGTGCCTGACTTTATAAAAAAATATCTCTAGTTATACTACCTGCTTATACCTCGTTATCTGACACTATCGAACAGTGGAAACCGAGCTTAAGTAGACGTTCTTACAGGTGGGATATTCAAAATAAAAAAATTTCCGAGAATGTGTGGTAAAACTTTAAAAAAAAATGTTTTCTAACATTAGTTCGTGATTTAATTCGTTGACAGATTTATATGTTTCTACCATTAGACTCGTTTGTTATTGACGCTACGTGTGTTTTTCAAGAAAACCAATCGATTAAAATCTAATTCAAAGTTAATATGGATTACCCCTAAAGCTAGTTTTTAAAAACTACGGCTAAAGATTTCGTCGTTTTTCATACTAAAAATCCATATCAGAGGGCAATATAATAATCTAAATAAAACATAACTGTTGACAAGGGTGTTCGTTTGTAAAATATCAAACTAACTTGTAAATCTAAGCTAGCAAGAAAGTTTGCTGATTGCTGTAGTGCATAATTTTCTTATATGATTCGAGAAAGTCAGCTTAGAATAAAAATTAATTCCTAGCAGTTCCACTTCATTTTTACAAATACATTAAAAGAGTCTTTATTTACAAAATCATTAGTTTGTATGCTATGCGCCAGAGGGTTTAACATCGAACACTCAATCATACATTGCATAGCGGAGTCGTACCAGTATAGACAGTGGGTTGCAAAATGTATTTTTGCATTTTTGTCACCCTGGTGGCTTTTCTAGGGCACGTATTTTTCAAATGCCAATGGCAAATGTTTTTGAGAGAAATGAGACAATTCTAGGATACTTTTACGTAAATTATGAAGCCGGCGCCAAGTGATGGCGACATTGGATGTCTCCAGCTTATATTTAGACACAGACCGATCCATATTTGAAAAATTTCATCGTCGTTTTCTACAGGGGTTTATCAATTGAAAATTTTTCGAGACCGGTGGGAGTTTTCGCTGAATCAATATCAATAAATTATTGGCTGTTTGCGATTGATACCTATGAAATATTTCAAATACAAAAAAGGCTTACATAACATTTCAATTATAAAATAACATTATATAATCATAACACAAAAGGTTAAATGGGATAACTTGTCAAGTTGAAATTTTTCTCTATTTTAGTGTAAGATTTTTTTCCTAGACAATTTTGTTTTCAACAATCATACAATCAGTTTTTTTGATGGTTTTTGGTTAGCAGTTATCATAGAATAGGTAAGGTATAATCAGTACACTATAGTGAAGTTTTAGTTTATTCCTTACAAAATTAAAAGTACACCTATAAATTAATGTGAAGAAAAAATGCACCTAAATTCAATATACATATATTCCTCTCATAAGAAATCTCTTGATATTAAAAAATTTTGGATAATATAAAAGAATATTCTCACGAAGTTATATTTAAAATATTTATAATTTATAATAAACCTTTACATTAGTGTTAATTTCACTTTTATAGATGCAAAATGCTGTTTTGCTGCCCAAACAAAACAATAAGGTATTTGCAAATTTCTTCCCCTCTGAATTTTTCGTAGCAATTTGAATTGTAACATGTGAATCTTTTATATAGTATAGTAAGATCTTATTTCTTCTCCATTCAATAACCGATTTTCTAATTCTTTTAAGTCGTTTTCTAATTAAATTTTCTAATAAAAAACAATAGTATCTTTTATCTTCGTTATATAACTTTATGGATGAAATTTTTGGTTCAATTACTTTTAGTGTCGTCTTTCGTGGCTTAGCGTTAGATCTCATTTAGTAACCATGGCAACCCAGTAAAATCCAGATTATGATTTTCATTATAAATTAACTAAAAAAAATATGAAATTTTTCGATCATCCTTTAAATAATATTTAAATAGCGTTCACCCAATTTGGAAAGTTCTAACAAATATATGACATTACACTTCGTGTGGTAACTTGGTGCTTTTAGTTTGAATGATCTGTGTTAGTTTAAGTCTTTTTCACAAACATTATACCTTCACGTGAAACTATAAATCAAAAATAATAAAGGTGTTTAGAAGATAAAGACAAATTTAAAATGAATATCGTTATAAATAAAATAATTGTCCATTTGTGGACAAAAAACATTAAAACGTCATGCATCGCTAATTGCTTGAAGAATTGTGTCCTAGTTTTATGATTATTGGGTGCTTCAATTTTTATTAATATTCTTTTATTATTACACATATAAATATATATATATATATATATATATATATGTGTGTATTTTCAGTCAGAAATATTCATTATCTTAGTCAGTTAGGCTTTATATCTTATCATTGTTTTTTGTTGTGTAATTAGGGTAAGAAAATGTCCTTGTGTTAAATTTTCCTAAATCTTGGGATGATGTAGTATGAAAAATTCTGATTTTCCCTTATTCTTATGTTTTAGTTTTTTCAGTCTTGAGAATGCATTAAATACTAATTAGCAGGAATAAACTTTTTTCCTAAATAATAATCCAATGCGGATTTGGAATCAGGAATCGGGCAGCAGGGCAAGAAATTCTTACAATATATTCATACTATCTTACACTTTCTTTTATTGCAAAGCTCATGCAGATCTGTAGTCTTTTTAATGTAGAGAAATTTAGAACAGCTAGGTAAATTGGTCATAAATTTTGATAGTTTTCATAAACTTATATCTTGGAGATATAAGAGCCTGGAATGTGAAATAAGATTTCAATTAAAACAAAATTTTGCAGAAATTAGGGAGCATTTACTAGATAAATGTTACTTCGTCGTTTAAATTTCGCAAGAAGAGCATAAATCAAGTTGAGTTTAAGACAATTGTCGGTAAGATAATTATGTCTCTGCTTAATTAATTTAGGATACGTACTCTTATAATGAATGATATGATTATTCACGCCATGTATATATATATATTGAAAACGGAATGACAGAATCAATAACCATGGTTGCTTTCTTAAAACCTGTATGATTCATTAATCCTTTAATCTCTCTATCAGAGAGAATCTTTACTTTGTTTTTAAATGACCAATATTTTCTTTCGTCAATAGTTGAACCGTAAATTTCTGATGTTTCTGTATTCACCCCAACAATTCTCTGCCAATAGCTTGGTAATGCTAAAATAAACAAAGATTCAGTTCAGAAGCAACAAAAATTTCTAAACCCAACAATATCCCCTGCGATTTCACTGGTTAGAAGCATTTATAACAAATTTTACTACTAGATTGCTACAAAGCCGTTAGTTTACCTGTTTATAATTAGCCTGTTGCTAATCAAATAATGCTCATTAAGCCTATAAAGTTTTATGTCAAGCGAGGTTGCTCTTAATGCATTTATCAAAAAAGTTTTACCTCGCACACTCAGGTTTTGAAAATGTCCACAATCGAACTTTCTTGAAGATCTTTGGGTTTCGTGCCTAAAAAATATCTGAAGTTAACACACTGACACGAATTTTAAAACTGCTTTTTCTACTTATCACGGTTTAATTTTTGGAGAATCTTTATTCATTGAGGTATATAGACGGATTGAGGTAATTGAAATAGTTTGTTTTGATTTATAAAGAAAAAGTTTTAACTTGTTTTAAGCTTGTAGTTTAAAAATATTTTAAATTCCTTTTTAACACTGAAATAGCCTTTACTTAAAATGTTAGTCAACTAAGAAATATTTTAATTAATTAATTAATTAACTTTAGATTTTTTAATCAATAATTATATTATTTTTTCATAATAAATATGAAAGAAATAATAGGGCCTTTCAAATTTCTTAACATATTAGACAATGTAAAAAAACATTTCATAGGTATTGAAAATGCTTTCGAAGTTTGAAATAATTTATCATTTAGCTAGGAGAATGTATACCCTAGTATAAGCATTCTTTTGGCATTGAAGCATGGTTGTATATCAATCAGAAATGAAACTAATAGATTTCGAAAATTTTATGCATGCAACAGCGCAAATAATAAACGTTGGTGGCATTTAATAATTCATCTGACACAGAAAAGAAAATCAAAAGAGAGTGAAAAATTCCATTCTTTTATGTAATGAACTTACCTATTTATTCTATCTTACAGGGTTAGAAAAATTTTTTTTTCGAGTTTCACTTGTAGTTGCATTTTAGGCTATGTACCTGTATTGTATTCCCAGGGTTTTCCGTAAGAATAACACGGAGAGCAATATTTTATATTAAAAGTTTATAGTTCCAGATATATAAACTCACTGGTGAAGTAATATTGGAATAGTGTATATTATTACGGTTATAGAGAGACAAGTAAATATATAAAATCCTACTTTGATGAAATACAGTAATACATCGAATTATTATTGAAAACACCTGATATCATCTTGTCATCAACCATGGCTAAAAGAAAATCTGTATTTATTATAAATTTTATACACAGGTATTAAAATTTTTTAAGAAAAACTAACACAATTACTTAAAGTTACTAGGTAGAGTTTTTGTTTTAAAAGTTAAACAAATAATTAAAGTACTAAACAGGTCATAGTTTAGTAAAATAAGTATGTGTTTCCAAATAAAACAATGAAGAAAAATCCAGGTTGAAAAAGATTGTTGAATAATTATTATAATATAACAGTATGTTGTGCAGGAAAGGTATTTTCTAATTGTTAAATTCAAATACATTAATATTATTAGCGGAATAATATACATATATTTATATTTATTTCTGACATATATTTACATAGATATATTCACTCAAAATATTTATATTTTTCATACGTTTATGTCCAAATTGGTCTTACCTATGTTTGCCCCAGATAGCTTAAATGATTTTTGTATATGCTGATAAATTTGCGACTCTTTCACTTCGACTGCGAAAATGTCAACTAGGAAAGTGTGTGATTTTGTGTTGTGACTGCAAACTTCAACTAAAGACATGCTGGTTCATTGCTAATCTTACCATACTAAGAGGAAAATTTTTTCATCAGTTTCAATTTTAAATGTGAACATTAAAAGGCATTAATTTTAATGGAGTTATCGCTATAATGACAAGAAATCAAATTGAAGTTTTAATATAATCATCAAATTATAAAAATGACCATATATCTATTTTTCAAGATAATTTATGGGCCAATACTTAACTATACACATCATTAGTAGGATAAATAGTGTTGGGAGAGTAGTGACTTATACTTAGATTTAGGAGTGTAATGGTTCAGTTTAAATTTTATAGGAAATATGAGGAGACTTAATAAAATATGGATACTGATTCAGCAAAAATCTCCCACCAGTAAAACTTCCTCTCGAAAAATTTTCAAGGGATAATTCCCTGTGGAAAACATCAAAGGAATTTTTCAAATAAGGAGCGGTCTGTATCTAAAAATAAGCTCAGGCTTCATAATTTAGCTAAAATCTTAGAAACGTTCCATTTCTCTCAGATGAATTTGCCATTAGCATTAGACAAACACGTGCCAGAAGAGCCACCAGGGCGACAAAAATACAAAAATATATTTTGCAACCCACTGTTTATACTGGTACGACTCCGTTATGCAATGTTTAATTGATTGTTGGATCTTAAATCACCTGGTGGAAAAGATGTATTTGTAAAAGTTAAGCGGAAATTAATTTTTGTTCTAAACTGACTTTCTCGAATCATATAATAAAATTATGTACTGTAGCATATATCAAACTTTCTTGCTTGCTATGATTTACAAGTTAGTTTGATGTTTTACAAACAAACACCCTTGTCAACAGATATGTTTTATTTAGATTATTATTTTGTCCTCTAATATGGATTTTTAGTACGAAAACCGACAAAAACTTTAGCCATAGTTTTTAAAAACTAGCTTTAGGGGTATTCCATAACAACTTTGAAAAAATTTTAATAGATTGTTTCTCTTGGAAAATACACGCAGTCTCCATGAAAAATGTTTACAAAATCTAAAAATAGAAACATATATATCTTTCAGCAAACTAAATCACGAACTATTGATAGGAGACTTTTTTTTTGAAAGTTTTACAGCACATTCTCGAAAATTTGTTCAATTTGAATATCCCTTCTGCAAGAAAATCTAGTTGTGCTCGGTTTCGACTGTGAGATAATGTGAGATAACGTTGTATAAGCAGGTAGTATAACTAGAGATATTCTTTTATGAAATAAGTCAAGTATATCCACTAATATCGTAATTAAAGTCGAAAAAGATATAGTCAATACAAATTTCAGTCGTGTCCAGATAATCACAGTCAAAAGCGAGAGGGAAAGTCAAATATTCCCTGTCAACCTGGCAGTCAATGGGACAATGAAGTTGAAGCAATGATAGTGAAGATGACTTAAAAATAAGAGAACACGAAAAAAACGATGCTTTGTAAAGAAAGCACAAACACATCAAAGAAAGCTGGTGTTGATAGTTCTGAATTTATTCTCCAAGTTGGACAGGGTATTTTAGAGATAAGAGAAGAAAAATCTTGCAAAAAGACATCGAAGAAAGTGGTGTTGAATTATTTGGAAAGTCTGTTGTATTGGATTTACGTAAATTTGCAAGCTACGTAAATTGTTTTTTAAAATAAAAAAGTATGAATGTTTTAATGTCAATAAAAAATTGTACGACCTGCTAATAAAAATTACAAATTCACTTCACCCAAAGACCTATCAACTCTTTTATAGGCCCATATCTCATCTCGTTCTAGTTCTCAACATTCTGGAGTGCAATATATAAACATGTTGTCAAGAAACAATGAACAAAGATATTTAAATCTTTAAATATACAGATACATGTTAAAAAATATTACAAGATATATGATGTTATGTTCATTACTCGTTCGATGTTTTTTTATATATATGTTAGTTGCCAAGGTACCGAACCCACCTTGCTGTTTAAGTATTCCTTTATCATGTCACAATTTTGGACTGCATAATTGCATAGTTTTGACCCTCAAAGTGGAGTAAGCTTTTAGCAGTTTCGTTTATCTTCCTATCTTGTGGTATACTTATTGTATCACTTTCAAATACATGCCCTAACGTTGAATTTAAAATCACACCACAGTCATTGTTTTAACACATTTTTTCATATCAAAAATAATGAAACAGTCGTTTTCATCGCATAGAGCTAATACCAATCAACCTGTAGTAACCTTTATAATTATAGTATTGAGCACTGGCAATGGCGGGACATTCCATTCGGATGTGTTTACCATCTAGAGCTCCTAAGACTTATGTCATGTTCAAAACCTCTTCAAACTGTTGGTTAACTTTAAACTAATTTTTATCTGATTTGGGAGATTTCAAATACTTATCCTGCAGACATTCATATAAGGCTCTCACTGACAAAATGACTTGCAATTGCTTTCCCAACACGAAACGAGTAACTGATACTTTGTTGAGGATCTCATATAGCTAGAAACCTCAATGTTATAGCTAATCTTTCTAAAGTTCAAGTAGCTTTACAATATTCGGTAACCCTTTTAAAACCTCTGTACCATATTATAGAATGTAAGTGCTCAAATCTTTCAGGAGATTCGAAAGTACCTATGGATAAAAACCAAAACTTCTTTTTACTTGTTAGTCTATAATCAAGGTCATCAATCGTTTGAAAGACAGTTGCCACTTTAATAAATAAAAGCAGTGTTATTTGTATGATACAGATTAACGCAATATATTTATTTATACTAAATTTATTATCGTTATGAAAATTGTTTATCGGACTATATTTGAGCTTGAATTGCATTTTTTTTACAATAAGAATATTATAGAAACAAAATACAAAGTTCTAAACTGGAAAAAGTTTTCTCTATCCAGGTTTATTTCCTGAATTAAATTAAGATTTTTTTCTTTGATATTTTTCTTTAATCTCACGCCTCGTAAACTTATCCCGTACCCAAAACGTTGGTATTTTTCTTCCAGCTTCCTTTTTAGCATTAATGCTTTGTGTTAATAGTAGAAACAAATGTTCTTCTTCTAAAATAAAGATTTAATAAGATCTAATATCCTATCTTACAGCTCTTGTGTAAGTAAATGCGTTCTATTTAAAATAACTTATATGTAAGTAGTTGGTTTTCTATCTAATCAAAATAATCTAAATAATTGTTCCAATAAGTCTTGCAGAAATCTTCAGGTATGAAACGATTTAAAATAGACTTATTCTCTACATTGAAGTATTTTTTACTTGTTACAGTACAACTAAATATTAACAAAGTTAGATCCATGGGAAGCTATTGTGTTGTGGATTCACTGAAACTGTCTAGTTGTGTTATGCAGAAGTCGTTTTAGTAAGAGACAAGACAAGAAAAGAAAGAATGTGAAAGCTCTTCTGGCAGCAACTGATGAGTGCATTCACACCATTGTAAAAAACATGGTAAAACTTGTGTTTTCTTATGTGGTTTAACTGCAAAATTATTCTGGTTAAATATTTAAGTCGAATTGGGTCCTGAATATTAAAAACTGAGGGAGCTGTAATAGTTGAAATGTTTAGTTCTAACTATATTTTTTATCTCATTTCTTAATTTGTTCCGTTAACGTGCACAGCGAGGGAAATATGCAAACTTCTAATAGGCAGTACACGCACTTAGTTCTGAAATACTGTTGCTTCTTTTACGTGAAATATTTTTCGGAGCAAATGTAATGCTATCATTTTTAAATATTTCATGCTGATTAACAAGAAATTCACTAAATAAGTCCGCTTAGATTAAAAAGATTTCCTAGGAGCTTCGTACAAACCAGCGATAAATGTTTTATGACGATTTAGTTTTATTTGGCGAATTTGTTATATTACAACCATTAAGTGTTAAACCAGGATCTCCAATGGGTAAAGATTATAACCTTATTTCAGAGATACAGATAATAGTATAATTGTGAACAGTTTCATGATCTTCATATAAAAAGCCGCGTGCAGTGATACTATTTACGTTCCAACAGGAAGTTTATATTTTTTTTAAGTTACCGTAAATTGAACACAGGATTTTTTCAACTTCCCTACAGGATAACAATAGAACCTTTAAAAAGGGATTACAAATTATTATTAGAGTTTTTATTGGCATTATTTTACCTCTGTATTGAAAGCCTTATGAAACAAATTAAAAGTAGGAAACTTCAAAGTTCAAGAGATCTTCATTTATATGAAGAAAAGAATTTGCAAGTCTTAAACCGATACGGAGAATAATCAAGAATAATGTTACAATAAAACATTCTAAAAAGGAGTTATGAGTAGAGGTTACATATTGAAAAGCAAAAACAATGACTTTTCAAATAGAAAAATTCCTAGAAATTATTTGCTTTAGCAACATCGGCATAAATTTTTATTTTTTCAAATTATTGCCAAAGTATTTAAGAACCATTTAACGACAGTTGACGTCATTTAACGACAGTTGACGTCATTTCACGACAAGTGAATGATTTAACAACGAGTGAAAAATATTACTCATCTCCAGTCAATACCCTCGAGATGTCTTAATTATATTTTCCGTGTTACGAATTAATATATCATATTTTCATGCGCACCTAACAACTAAGCATAAAAATCCATTGATTGATTAGGATTAAATTTCACCTCAATGTATCTGTTATTTATTTTGTTGGGTTTGTTAAATTATTACCTCAAAAGTTTTTCCTGAAGTTAATATTTCAATAAAAATTTTTGTTCTCATAATCATTTTACTCAAATTTTTTCAATTTTGATATTCAGTAAAAATAACGGATTTTAATTCAACCAAAAAATTAAAATTTTGAAAGGAATTAAAATCGCATATCTTGGTTTTTAAATGATAACATCCTGCACTAAATATCGTTTGTAGGTTAAGGTTTTAAAAACATATGTTAGTTGAATGCTCCATGGTGCTAAATAAAGTTGCTGCGGTCTTCGTTGAATATAAAATTCACTAAAATCATCAGTGAATGTCTTTGTTTTGTATTCAAATCAGCTCAATGGAAGAAAAAATCATGAATTTATGATTTCTTCATTAATTCTTAATTTAGCTCTTTTAATTAGTACTATTTCAAATTAATTCTATCTTTATTTGTTTCGTCCACATTCTGTGAAACTTGAATTATTGTCAAATTTTATGTATATATGTATATAAAAATTTAAACCAATCATTTTCGCCTGCTTTGAATTTTCAATAATCACAAGATATCAGAATGGAAATTCTTGTTGTTATAGGTTCTCATGTAAATAGTATAAAAACAGCAGAAGAAGAAGCCGATTGGAAGTTGTTTTGGAAAAGAAAAATGTTCTTTAAAAACATTTAAATTGAGTAACAAGTAAATTTTTATAATAAAATAAACATAATTTATAATTATTTAATAAAATAACAATAATATAATTAATGAATTAATGACTAATTAATGACTGAGTACAGCAAGGCTCAAAATATATTAAAATCAAGTTAAAGAAAATTAAGATTTTTTAAAAACGACGTTTCAGATTTGCATCGGCGGGTATCGGATTAAAAAAATGTATTAATCGCATGTCTAAAGCTAATGAATGAATGTATCCAAATAAACTTGTAAATCATTCAGGAGTTCCTGAAAAGCTTGTCGAACGTTTGAAAGAATTTTAGTCGATTTTTTTATTTGTTTAGTATATAGTGTTTATGGCTGTATTGTTGTTCTATTTGCTGGTGCCACTTTCAGCAGGTGAGTTTTCAATTTTTTTTTTTTATTGTCAGCACGGATTTAATACTGGTGAAATACTAAATTTATGCGGCATAATCCGATATTCTGTCATTATGCCGTTATATGGGATTTTCAAATATATTATGAAAGAGACCGCAAATAACTGCTACGAAACACAAATATAAATGCATGCCTAACTTTTCATTCTTATTACAATCTATGTGGTGAAAAAGTAATTCCATGAATAATAATATAGTGTTTATGCTAATAAATAGCTCAATGTGGTTTTTCTTGAAAATAGGTTTAGTTCTGGTTTAGTTACAGCTCCTTAAGCTTATAGATAAAAAAAAAAATAAGTATCAAGGGGAATCACCTCAGCCCTATAGGTGTTTGAAACTAAAGTTTTAAGCCCTCAAGTATTAAACGAAATAAAAATCACTTGTAGCTGTGATGATGCCTTTTTTAACAAAAAATTTTTAAATTTTCTTAGCATTTTTTTCTTTCAACTGAAAATTTTTCATTCAAGCTAAATAAGTTCATCTTTCATTTTGCTATGCACTTTCTTCATTACGTTGGAAATAGATGTATGTTAAGTTGGGTAGTGTCTAAAATCGTATATATTATATTATACATATATTCGTTTTGTTTCAAATAGATATTGGTTTCATTGAAAATTCCCGTAAATTTTATTTGTTTTAACGTAATAAGTCGATGAGTTAGATTCAGTAAGTAGAAATCAAGATAATTAATTTTGCCAACTTTACTTTAAAATTTATTTTTGTCCATACATCAACAACTCTGATAGTTCCAAAGCCTCAAATTCGACATAAAATTAATATAAATAGGTAACAATCAAAACGAAAGTTTCAATTTTTACCACTCTTTTTGCTACATGCCACTTTTATTTGTCGATTTGTGTCCAAAAAATATTTAGTAGTTTTTTGGTTGACTTGACCAGATTCATTCGTTATCGGTTTCTCAAATATCTAATCGTAAATATACTATTGCTCAATAATAATGTGTGAATTTCTTTTTCGAAAATGTTTTTCAATACTATTCACCCATGTGTGTGTGTGTGGTAAAGCAGAGGTATGTTTCTAATAAAAAACTTATTCGATGTCAAAAATAAAATTCATAGATTGGATTTTATGGCATATTTGTGTTTTACAAACGCTTAAAAGGGTTTTTTCTTATTTGGTGCTGTTTTTTCGTTTTTATTTGAGTTATTTCACTTTTCTACATCAAAGTATGATTGGATTTGTTGAGATTTGGATGAGTAATTCAAGCTTGCTTCACGTCAAAGTATGATTGGATTTGTTGAGATTTGGATGAGTAATCCTAGTTTAACGTTAAAGACAATCTAAATTTGAGACAATTTTTGGATGATTGACAACAAACATAAATCGCTGTTAGCTATGTTTCATGTTATATATAAATTTTTGAACTCATCGTTTGTTCTGGGTGTAGTGCTGAAAGTACTCTTAACTAAACCAACTCTTTGCCAAAAGTCGACATATCAACAGAATTTCAATCAATTTCTCGGGGTTTTTATTATGCAAGGCCATAAATATTGTTCTATGTGATTTGACGGAACACAATCTATTCGGTACTTATATTTCGCATTAACTGTTATCGATTATTTTTTATTAAAATACCTTCCAGTTTCCTTTTGCAATCGAAAAATCTTGTTTGTCAATTTCAGTCGAAAAACTCAAAAGCATTAAATATGAGAATCCTTGTGCATTAAAATAGGAAGCACGATTAATAGTATAATTTTAAATACACTTTGGTCAAAATGTTTCGAACATGTGAGATACCAATAGTACGTCACCCATTATATATCATATTTTTAATTCATAATTTTAATCGAATATATTTTTAATTTAGAAAGTACTTTTTCTGTGTCACTTTGTGCTGGCAACTTTCCCATATGTGTTTTAAGCTTGGATAAACACTGAATTGCAAACCACTGTCGCGAATGCTTTACCCTATTTTAACACCCTATTTAAACGCGATGCTGTCCTTGCTTTGACTCAAACACAATCGATTGAATTGAATGTACAATTCCTATTCAACTTACTATTTGCAGTCTATAAATGAAATAATACACACTAAAGAAAATATTCATAGCACACACATGAGAAATTTTCATTATCTTTTTTATATTTGCTAATAAAATTTTGAAAAATGAAAGCTAAGAAGTTGACCACTTTGAGCCCATAGGTCGAAATATTCATGGGTGAAAATATTCAGCGTCTAAATGGTCGCACTGATGAGAGCTTCTCCAATTTGTTTATTGAGTTATATAAGCTCCATTACGAAGTTTGGTTTTTCAATTTCCTTCATTATGATTAATGACACGCTGGTTAATATAATGGGTTAAGTTGGTGAAAATGGCAGCATGTTTTTGTTGTAAAGAAATGACTATTTCATAATAGTAAGAACTTGCAATATTTTGACGGATGGAAAATCGGAGGCAAAAAGTTGCCAGATTCAATATGTAAGAGTACATGAAGGGACATAATAGTTCGATTGTGTGTCTGTAAACGACTCCTGCCTATTCTTAGATATTAAAAAGGATAAGCGCCCTGAAAAGTATTGGAAGAATTTCGTACAGCAAGACCATTGTTAATTCTCAACTTAGGTATATTTGATGAGCAAACAATTGTTTAATGAGGATCACATACTTTTATGTTTGATTCAACTGTGTGAGACCATTGTTTATTTGTTTGTTTGTTGTTGTGTACATGTTGGTGGTTGAATGTCTTACTTATTGACTATATCAACAGAGTACGAATAGATAATGTAATAGATCAAATTAATACGTGTCAAAATCAAGCAGAAAATCATCGAATGGCTGATTTTTTATTGGACTAGTTTACCTCATGAACGTAAACAAGTCCAAATAAATCCCTGAATCTAATAAATAATTTTCGACAACAAAGAATTAAAAACTGAAACGAAAATAACTAATAAGCTTCTTTGAACAATAATTGGATACTATTTTGAATATAGAAAATCTGCTGAATCACCAGTTGCTGTGATGACGTTTTATTGCATTTTGCTTTCATTTTTTCAATATTTATTAGTCTCGATTATCCAGTTGCACATTCATAAGTAAAATTATAAAGTTTGGGTGTAAATAAAAATTGCATAAGAAAAAAAAAGCAATTTTAGTAAAAAAATTTGACAGGCAGCGAATGGGATGAAATTATAACTAATTTGACACCATGATTTGACAGGTAAATTGACACCATGAAGCTGGTCCGTTTGTGATATAACTTTCACTGTGTAACTATTAAAAGAAAAAGCCTTGGGTTAGAAACCATTGTTTTTTTTTTTTTTTTTTTTATTGTATAATAATCGTAAAAATTTACTGATAAGCTACAAAATGTCATCAAACACGATATATTGCGAACCTAAAAATTGCGACCAAAATTGCGACAAAAATTTCTCACGTGATATTGAGTTGATCTATATTTTTTATTTGGATATTTCGATGCCGTGCCTGATAGCTTCATATTGAAAAGTCTTAATATTATGAGCAATGAAAACCTAGCTTTATATCGAGCTAATGAACTTGTAGAGAAATTTTTATCAAAAGAAGAAAAATTATTTCTGAGATACACAGTCTGCGTGCGAGCTTGGTATTAAATCGACAACCTAAAAATTTTCATCAATAAAATTTTATCGATAAACAAAGATTATTCGATCAAGAAATTTACTTAATCTTAAAATACCCTAAATAAAAATTTTTACTAAATATTGCTTCTCCGTTTGACTACTGACGTGATATAAAGAAACAAAAGGACCACAAAAAAAATTATGATATTTCAGGAATTATATGGAGAGCAATCAAAAAATCTTTTTTTTTACGCTATAAAAGCTGTTCAAAAATACCAAATGAAAACTTCTTAAGAATTTATAATCTTTAAAACTAAAATAATCTGATAGTGTCATGTTCTTGAGCAAGAGTTAGTATGTGTGAGATATCAGAACTGTTTTCTTTTCGTCTCAAATCCAGCTTAAAATTTACGCCAAATTACTAAAAGTTTATCAATTACAATGCCTAAATATGCTACTAACCTTGTTGCGTTAATTCGTTTTCATTATATCATAGCATTTGTTGTGTTTATTTTTTGTACTTATTTATATAGTTTTCTCGCATTTAAATCTGCTTATTTACATTTTGTTTTATATATATTACTCACTCATTATTTAATTCCTATTATAATCACAAATCATAATCTAATTCAGTTGTTGTTGTTTTCAGTTCTTAAATCTCGATCAACCATTTCAATTTATCGCCATTAAAATAGTTTCTCTAATAAAGGCAATCAAATTAAATTTATTTTAAGGGAACTACAACATAACTCGAATAGAAATCACTACAGTATAACTTAAGTTATTTTTTTGGAATATACAGCCAACAATTTTGTTTAATCTCTATATTAATCGCCTTTAAAATTTCGACTAAAATTTTAATAACATTGGTAGTGTTATATTATTTTTGTTATTTCGTTAGAAATTTTAAAGTTGTACCACAGATAAAATTCTTCGTGACCTATCTAACGTTTAGAGAATTCATTATGTGTTTTTGAGCTTCAATTTGGGTTCTATCTAAACATTCTACTTCTCATGCATTAATAAGCATTACAAGATACAGGAAGCATTAGATACAGGCAAGTTTTCATGTGGAATATTTATTAACCTTCAAAAAGCCTTTGACACCGATGAGTTTGATTTTCTTATCTCTAAAACCGAATATAATTTTTCTCGTGGTGTTTTAAAAAGTTGGTTTTCTTCTTATTTATAAAACCGTCAACAGTTTGTAGCGATAAATGGTTTTAAATCTTCTATCCAAACTATTTGGATTTTCCAAGGGTATTTTACTTGCTCCTTTATTAATTTTACTAAATAGTTCTGTGGTACATTACTTTGCTGAAGACACAAAACTTTTGCATCTAAATAAATCAACTAACTTTATATGTAAAAAGATCTCAGAGTAATAACAAACTGGTTAAATGCTAACCGAATTTCTCTAAATATAATTATAAAGCAAGTTAACTGTATTTCATAGCAGGAGAAATCCTACTGAGTATGACATAAAAATCAAGTTAAACTGAGAACGTCTTAACCCTTCAACGTGTATTACTTATCTTGGAGTTTTGGTTGATGAAAGTTTGACATAGAAATCTCATATTAATGAACTAATTAAAAAAATAATATATCAAACAGCATGCTTTCAAAAATACGTTGTTTTGTTAATCATAATAGCATTTTTCTAATAATTTTTAAACTATTTCTTCGCATATAAGTTACTCTTGTCAGGTTTGGGTCAGAAGGTAAACTGTCAAGTAAATTAATTACTTTCGCTTCGAAGATCTGCTCTAATAATATTACATTCAGTCTTTCCGCTCTTAATATAATTTTTGTTTCATAGTTTGAATACAAATTTGTTTTCGATTCTTGTTAGAACTACCAGCCTTACATTCCTATACGATACTTTTAAAAGTAATGTGCCTGTATAAATATCTAATTACATTTCGTGGAGTCTCTTCGCTCAAAATTAATTTACCCGTGGGGTTAATACTAGAAATCAAGCTTCACAATCATTAAAAACAGTAAAATATGGTAAAAACTCAATAAAATTTCTGCTGAATTTAACAAATCTCTGATGGAAGTCTGTGAATTATTCTCTCTTAAATATGGCAATTTTCCATCAAGATTTGACTCATTTGACTCATTCTAGATTTAAACCGAATCCAGTTTAAACAAATTGTTTGTAACGTTGTTTGTACTCAATAATCTTTTAATCAAAGTTTGTTACATTACGTTTTCATAATTAATATTTTCCGAAGTCTTAAAAAAGCGGAGTCACTCCATTTGGTCAGCTCTTGCTCTATGAGTGACTCCCCCATAATAACCTATTTCTTTATCCAAGATTGTCGTACTATTTATATTATCAAAATATTTTTTCTAACTTATAAATGAAATTATAAATAGATATTTATTATATATTTATATATTTAGGTTAAAAAGGAAAATATAATAATAAAACCAAAACATTTTCAAAAACATGTAACGTGGTATAAGCCGTGTTTGCAGACTCAGTTTTGGCACTTTTATAAAATTTTGTTTTTATATTTTTACTTAGGAATGAAAAATTTCAATGGAATGTTCAAAGTGAAGAATAATAGTCTTATTGCAGAAGGAATACTTATGAAAAGAACTTTCTTGATTTCCTATTACGTTATTCGATGGGGAAGCTCAGGCTCTTCATATTTCATACAGTTCAATGGCCACGATATTGCAACTGCTGCTATAAACGGGTATGAACTAACAATATATAACAAAATAAACGGAGACAGTGACAGAGATTTCACAATTTATGCTGCTTATAGCACATGGTTAAAAGTTTCTGTGATACAAACAATGAAGAATGGAAAATACAAAATCGAATCTTTTTTTAAACGAAAAGTTAAAAAATGTTAAAGCAAACAACAATATTGTATTTGAGAACTTCTTACTTACAATATATGCCGCGAAAAATATAAATAATAGTCCTGGATCAGTCAAAGATATTTCTGTTGTCGACTCCTTGCAAGGTAAGAAAAATTTTTGAGGATTTTATGGAAAATTTAAAAGACATCTTTATTTTCTGCCGAATAATAAAATGATCACCAACATACCCTAAAAAGATTACTTGCTGGCGTATGCACGTCCTTTGAAAAAAATTTAAATTACCAATTCAAAAAAAATATTGAAACATTTATGTAATCATAGTTACAAAATTTAGTACATAATTAGCAGTTTCTGTTAAGGCATTTTCAGCTAGTAGTAATAATTGTTGGTTCACAAACAAATCATATTAAAGCGCTTAAATCTTAGTTTACACGATGGAAACATTGAATGAATGTTATCAACTTTATTCAAACTAAAACAAAACAAGATATAAAACTAAGATCTCAAATATCGACAATATTGATCTACAATTAATGAAAAAAAGTATCATTTAAGCAATTTAAATGAACGGGATTTCCGACATTTTCTCAATCACTTTAGTTGTAAAAAATAACTTAAGCCAAAATATTACCAAACTGAGATACAGAGTGAGGCACCATCGAGCGCAATATTAACTTAAGTCGTTTTTTAAATACTTCCGAATTATCAAATTTTACGAATTTCATAGAATAAAATGTTGCTGGAGAGAGCAAGAGCTGTGAAAATTTCATTGTTGTTGTTGTTAATCCCGCTACAGCCTGAAAGCTTAGTTTTATCATCAGCGCTTTATCAAATAAGTGCTTCCATGTATTGGATATTATGTAAATAACAAGCTGAGATAAATGCTTCTACTCAAAATTTTATTACCCTAGGATAGAAATCAAATGTGGTTTTCCTTCGGTCAAAGGAACTTAATGAAAAATGGAAGGCATTCAAAATAAATACCGGATAATAGATTAAGATTTTAACTCTGTTATTCAATTGCTTAAAGAGGAATCCTTAAATCAATTTACATTCGATAAGCCCGATATGAATTATTAAATTTTATTCGCCTAATTAGCTAGTTGAAACCTTCATCCTGCTATTGAGGATTTTTTTATTTTTTATCATTGATTTATTTTCTATTATGGATACTTATTAACAATTATGATGCGTTACCATTTGTCTAGTGGCACAATGGGTAAGACCTGACTACGAATCCTGAGATTCCTGGCAAGGTCAATTTTTTTTACGAAATAGGTAAGGTTTTAAAGAACGATTTCAAAGGTTTACCTTAAAATAGTAAAAAAATTGTGTTTTTAGCCTTTATAGACAATAAAATAAATTATAAGGATTTAGTATAATAGTATGTCTTCACCAGATGGCCTGCCATAGCCTTGGTCCGCATCGCTTTGTGTGTTGCAAGTGAAAAGGACGCTAATATAACGTATTATATATATACTGAATGAAGAGGCTAAAGAACTTAAAAATGAAAACCAAATATTTGGATGGATAACAATTAATAACACTTTAAGTATGCCACTCAAATCCAACGACCCTGTATTTGTAACAAATGGGGTTTTTCCATTGTTTATGAAAATGTCATCATCGTTTTATGATGGTTTTTCATATTCTGGTGATAAAACTTTTGTGTTTCCATTGAAAAATTGAATTATTACACAAAATATTTAGTTTTTCACAAATTTCTGCTTAGCTGTGCAACGCTCCTACGATACGTGAGACACGCATGTGTGAAGACATTCTAAAAAACGATTTGCTTCCCCAAGCAAGGCAAAGATAGTAATCAAATTGTTTCTCTTTTCATCGGTAACTTTTTCCAAAAGCTCAACTTTTGGGTTTCCTTTTTTTTGGTGAACCAGAATTTCACACAGCAGAAGATGTTTCAGTATATCTATTGCCTTTGAATTTTTTTTTTTTTTTTTTTTTTTTTTTTGCCTAAATAAACTCTACTAGAAATCTTTTGTCTTTGATACACTGTTTTCACTTTAATTAAAAAAAAACAATATAAGAAACAAAAAAAAAAAATCCTAAAATATCTAGCCATAAGATATTATCTCAGTCATGCTGCTTTTGATTTGATGGCTTAAAACATAAGTCAGTGCGTGAAATAACATACCTTAACGAAATGTCGTATATGGCTGCAATGTTTACTTATTTTCCGCAATTACATTCTGGTCACAAAGTAGATCATTTTGGCTAAGATTTCGGGCAAAAGCAATGATATGATTTAACCGTTGCTAGGGTTAAAAGTTGAATAGCAATTGTCAGGCACATTTTTAAAAGTTAGTTCTGAGAAACTTAAATTTTTTTAATAGGATTTTTAAGCTTGGAATCAAATTCTATGATACTAAAACAGGCTTAGCAATAGTTTTTGAAAAAAAACGATTGTCTAAAACTTTATTACTGCACTGCCATTTTAAATCCTTAATTGGATTCATTTTGCCAGGATTAATGTTCCAAGTTTAGGTGTAGTCAAAAATATTTGTTAGGTTTGTTTTATTATATTTTATATTTTTCATAAAGATACAACGAGGAAGTTCTTTTTTGCTCATGTTACGCTGGTGAACGGACGTGCTTCGCTGTTAACAGAAAGTTTTTCTCAGTACATTAAATAAATCTAAATTTTTCAAATATATTTATATATATATATATATGTATATATTTTTTTTTTATAATTTTTATAAAATATAACTTATAATAAATCTGATCTAAAGTAAGATGCCACGCAAAAACAACAACAACAACAACGAAGACAGTATCAGTGAAGATTTCTCTGACACGTGCGTTA
>JAUZNK010022945.1:0-20333 GCA_035046665.1 Euphysa ruthae | reverse complement strand
TATATATATATTTTTTTTTTTTTTTTTATAGACACTTAGTTTTTTGAGCCTTTAAAAATGCCATTTCATGAAAATTGTGAAAACATGCCAAGCATTAAATTAACTAGAATATTTAGTGTTTACATAGGAAAATTTATGCAAGTTACAGTTTTTCTTTTGGTTAAAACTACATTAAAAGCAGGGTATGAAAGTCAAGATTTCCTCTTTTTACAAATGCATTTCCCTCTTTTTTAGTTCCCTACCGTAAGTTTATATACATACATTTCATAAGCAAGAATATCAATATTTCACCGAAAAAGAACAAAAGAACATTTCAGCTTAAGATACTAAATAAGAAATAAAAGAAAAGAGCAGCAGGGAAATTTACGAGCTTAAACAGGTGTCATCTAAAACTTAGTATTATATCTATCTTTTTTAGGTGTTGAATTTAACAACTCTCCACAGAAAGAGATTCAACGTAACCAGCAAAATCCTTTCATGAGAGAGCTACCAATCAATACACAAAATGGTATTGATCATGACTATTCACTCACTCAGTTGAAAAGTGTTTCCACTAAGAGTGATTCAACAAAGGGCATACCAAATGTGCTTGCTGATGTAATCCATCACCAACCTTCTTTACAGATTCCTCATTTACAAACTTTTACTCCTAGAACATTTGCTCCTAATCTGCAAGTGATCCGACCAAGAAAATCAAAATACAAAGATCCTAAAGAAGTTTTAGTTTGGCCTGATTTTCCATACACTTCGAATGAGCTTGTCTCGATGTCAGTGGATAAATTCAATGAGGCAATTCATCCACTAAGTGAAATAAAAAAACACATCGCTAAAGATATAAGAAGAAAGGGTAAAAATAAATTTGCTGCACGGGATTGCCGGAAACGTAAACTGGATGTGATTCAGGGATTAGATTCAGGCGTAGATGATCTTCTGAAGGAAAAAGAAAGGCTTATCGAAGAACGAAAAAATATTTTAGATGAAACCATTGAAATTCGACAAAAAACTCAATGGCTTAACAATTACATTTTTGAACATTTACGTGATAGTGATGGAAATCTATATTCATCTGTTGACTACTCCCTCCAATATACTACTGATGGTAATGTTTATTTAGTTTCCAGTGTACCTAAAAGTCAAAAAGTTAAGTAATTTGTTTATGAAAAAAACTCTTTACTAGTATATCTTATTTTAAGGATGTATTTTTTGTATATAATTATTTCTTTTTGTTTCATATTTAATAGCCATAAAATTACAAAACAACGGCTCCTATAAAAATATGTTAAGTATTTTCTATACTGTGGTTGATAACTGATGCATTCTATTTCATAGTAGTGGGGGAAATAGTGGACATAATTGTGAGTTTAATGATAAAAGCATGAAACTTTGCACTGTTGTGCCTTGCAATAGTTCAAAACTATTTTAGCTGTGGACCCCAACAAAGAAATCCATAATGGAGGTTTTTTTGATAATTGCAGACTTTTTGTGAAAAAATGGTTTTTTCCAAGGGAAAAAAACTCTTGAACTATGAACATGCACTTAAATTTATATAACAAAAAATATTCGATTTAACTTAGGCTACTCTAAATCTAGAATATCGCAAATTAAATGTTTAAAATAAACAAATTTTTGGTTATAGTAATGCAAATATTCATCCTTATCTCTGCGGTGTCAATTTGCAAAAAATATCTCCTCATACAGAGACAGATAGAAGTTTATTGATATGTCTCATTTATTAATGTATAAAACAATAAAGCAAGTGAATAAATATACTCTAAACGTTCAATCAGTATCACAATTACCGTCACATTTACAGAGACTTGCAGATGATTAACTGGATTTTGAACACTTTTAATGCTTTCTACAACCTTTTTTAGGATTACATCCACACTTACCAAATTTATTGACATGCTTTTGAGGCCAAAGGCACTGTTGTCTATTCCGGTTTCCACATAATATCTCCCTTTTTCCATCCCCAATCAGCTGTGGAAGTCAAATGTTGTAAATAAGCTATCTGACCCCACACAGGTATATATTTCTTTTTAGGTGTAATTATAAGTTATTTTCTTTAGGAAGAATTTACTCAATTGATCTTCTTTTAGTTCTTTGATCTTTATTGAAAAGTTCCTTTGAATCATTGTTTGCTGAAACTAGAACCCTGATCTTATATCAAGATGAATAACCTAATTCTTCAATAACCTGACACAATTGATTAATTAATTTGTTTCTCAAAATTTTTCTTTATGCTTTGGATTTGTTTGTGGTGTTGACTATTCTTAATTTTCTCTTCGCAACGCTTTATAAGCTTTTTGTGCTTTTTCCCTTTTAACAGACTTGTTTTTCTGTTTGTGGGCGTGGTAAATGGCAATCAAAAAAAACTTATCTTGCTCCTTTTTAACGGTAAATTTACCTAAATTTCTCCATAATACTAGGATGTTTAGTGCCAAGCACATACATATAGTGGACATAAACTGAAAACCAGCGTGAGTAATTTGGGTGATCAAGTGAAAAGAACTATGACATTAGTTCTGTCAGGCTCACCCTAAGTTTCGTTCAAGTTTCGTTTTGAGCGAACAAAAGTTAGTGTACCGAGTTAAAATTTTATTGTAGTAGACCAAAACAGGAACTGGGCGCTTTCTGTTTCCATTTTGTTTCTCCACATGACATTGGATCCTATTCATTTTCACAATACTTATTGTAAGCTTTTGTTATGAGTATATGAAGAGATGTAGGTGCTACCTAGTGGACATGTTGTGTTCATTCCAGATTGTGTTATTGCATTAACCCAACAACTGTTATCTGACCATTTTCCCAGCATTTTTAATGCTGTCAAGTTCAATATGCAACCATTGTTACTGATTTATGGACTATTGCTATAGATTTTATATCATTATGATCAGTAGCATTATGCAAAAACTATCGAGATTAATCTGTTAATGCCAAAGAAAAAAAAATTTTGTACACTTATTCTTACACGGCTTATGCCATTTTGCACTGTTTTCTATCAGTGTCAAATACAATGTCAATCAGTGTCAAATTGTTCAAGTCATTTTTCAATACCAGCACCATAATCAAGCTGAGAAGTACCTAAGTCCATTGGCATTTCATCCAATTCAAAAAATCTTTCAAGATTTTAGTAAATGCTTCTTATCCAGCACCTTTGTCAACCTTTGTTCACCATAACATGCTAGTTGGTTTTGTTGGAGTTTTTCTGGTGGAAGAAAAATTTTAGCCAGTCTAACTCTGTTCCGTCACTTTACATAATATATTTACTGGAAACGACAACAACTCCTTTTTGTTAATTCCAATAAAAACGAGCTGGACAAGTATGAATAAAATTAAAAAAACACTTTTCTTTTTCGTTAAACTCAAAATGAAGCCTTGTTTTGTTTTTTATCAATCTAAAACGTGAATCTGTCCATATAAACTTTCCATTTAAAAAATAAACCAACTTCTCCAAATAAATCTCTTTTACTTTACTTTGAACACAAACAAAATTGGAATAAGAAAAAAACTAATGTGAGTAAAATATCTACTTTTTGCTGCATGGAAACTTCAAATAACTCAAAAACTTTGTATTTTCAGGTGATATTTTATTAAGTAATTTTATGCAAATTAAGCTGTAAGAGGAATCTTTTTGGGATCAAAAAATATTTCACCTTATTCTGATCTTAAATCATTTTGAAAAGAACGGCATTTACTTATTTGACATAGAATAATATAAAAGTAAGCAATCTAGCATCTTTTTGTCACAATGTAATGTAGAACAAAGTTTTTTTTGTCGAAAGATCTTAAAGGTTTCTCGAGATATTGGAGTTTGGAGATTTCACATTAAATGTAAGCAGTCTCTCATTTATGAAATTTATGCTCGTTGTCTATAAATCTTGTGAAAAAGCGTCATGCTTATACATATTGCTTAATTTGTTGCTGCTTTCTAAGTCTAACAAGTACAATATTCATTCCAATAAAATGATTATAGCTAGAAACACACTGTTTTACACAAATATGTAGCTTACTAGATCTATAGATTATCAATAAATTTAAGAGAAATTTTGAGTTGAAAATGAAGCTGTGAGCGAGTAATGAAGACGAGTTTCTTAAATTTTAATAGAGCTACCAATTTCTTATAATTCCAATGTATTGATATCAGTTTCAAGACTACTCTTACACAATGGGCATTTAATGGGTAATCCAATAGCTATTTAGCAATTTAGCTCATTGTAGTTTGATTTTGTTATTTTTTATTTACTTTTTGGTGATTTTACCAATGTACCTCTCAAAATCGATTAATTGGCTTTGCAAATGACTTGGTTTTACAAATATAGAACTTAAAGTTGGTTTTTTTTCATAAATAGATACAAATACATTTTAGGCACTTTTATACTTTAGATCTTGTTATCTATGCTGTCATCTAAAAAATAGATCTTACGTATTTCATTCCAAAGATATGGGATTTTTGGATCATTTTCGAGTAAAAAGCTCTTTTTCCGTGCTCGTTATTTGCCCCTTTCATCTAACTGCATTAAAAAGGGTGTGTTTTGTATTTATGATGTTTTTGTAAATATTATTTAAAGATCTATAAGTGTGTACCGTGTTTAAAATACTTGTTTTCATAATTTGGTGCAAATTATGAGCATCAAAATTCAGTTTATTTTATATAATTTTGTAAAAATGAGAAATATAGAAATTACGTAAGGTGAGCTTAATATAAATAGAATTTCACTTGAATCGGAATCATAGCACTAAAACTAAAAAAAATATATATATATTTCGAACTAATATATTTTAAGCTAATAGCCTATATATTCTTTTACAATTCTTCTGATAAAATATACATGCTTTCATGTGTAAGAATGGGTAAAAATCTTTTCTTTTATTTTAAAGGAATTCATGATTTTATGTTTTAACAAAACAAACGCAATGATTATCCCCAATACCTTTGTAATGAAGTTTAGGTTAAATACTGAGCATAAATGTGGGCTTTTTCCATCGAAAAATTGCGTTGTTTGTTTGTCGGAACACGCTGTTACGGTTGTGCTGTAATAAAGTAAACGTTGTCACAAACTGTTCATATCAACTGTTGACTTCTGCTTAAAATATTACGTTCTCAAGAACTATTGTACTATGGCATTATGGGTGAGAAAATCTAACAGGAATATATATTAATCACTAAAAAGTTGTGACATAATAGGATTCTTTTAAAAAACATTCTAATCAATAATTCTAATGAAAAAAATTTAGAAATTCTGAAATTGTTAGAATTTTGATTTGAATACATATGGTAGTAATTAAAGCTTAACTCGACATGTGGCCCATTTATTCCGATATTTAAACAGTTCCGTTCAATCAAAGTTAATATATAAATAATATAAAAGTAAAGGCAAATTATAGCTATAACAAGTTTGCGTAATTTTAATGTTAAATAAGCTTTTTTTGATCATTATTTTATAAGTTTTCAGTATTTATAAAAGTTTATTTAACTTTGAATGTAAATATAATGTAAATATATTTCCTATAATATGGACAGGAGAGGTAGTGGAATATACTTTTTTTGTTTAAAAAAAAAACTGTTAACAGAAAATATTTCTCACAAGATCACCTTTGCTTTTTTTTTTTTTTTTTTTAATGGAAGTGTTAGTTGGTAGACCATAAAAAGTTCGCCTTTTAAAAGAAGTTTATCTAAATCTTTATCAGCAAAGTTTTTATCGGTCATTTTATGTCAATAGTGTTGTCAAGGAAATTTTTTAGCCATTTTCTGATATTTAAAAATATCAATAAAGACCCGTCAATAACCATTCTTTCGTCCAGCTCCATAATAACAACGTTTTGAGGTATGTCAATAGATCAGAGATATGTCATTTGCACCAGTTTCTGCAAACTGATATGTCAGGTGCATGGATTGCATTTCCAACTGAAACCATCCACATCCTGGGCGTAACTGTTTAGCGTTGCATCTTGTACATGCTGCATTGTTTTGTAAAAGACGACGTGCAAGCTATTGAATGCATTGCAGTTTGGTAGCGATAGTTGGCAGTAGTGTCATTAGAACCCATTGTTCTTCTTGAATATGTTCACGAGGTAATATATGGTTTATTGGTACAATGAAGGTTGGTTTTCTTGATTTTGCCAATTAATAAAATTTTAAATTTCGATTCCTGATGCTTCCAATCTTTAAATGTGGTAATAATCTAATAAATTTTATTTTATATTAGATAAGTCACATGTTTACCCGTTTTTAATATTGTGCGAAAATTAACATCCGATATATTAAATTGTTACATTTAAACGCGAAGATTTTGCATTAAAGTTTTAAATTTTGCAATTATCTATATTTCTTCCAGAGCGGGACACTTAATTTAACATATGTGCTCAATACAAAAAAACATAATTTTGGTACACTGAATTTATTAGTAATGGTGATAGCAGTTGCGACAACACTGTTGTGTTGTCCATTTTATATCACTGCTAAACCATACGTTGACAAAGTTTAAAAGAAGGAGAGTGCATGGGTAATGTGCAGAAGCGGGTACGTGACCTAACAAAGAGACACAAAGGACTTTTAAGTGATGGTAAATAGCTAGAATGTGATGGAGATTCATAGAACGAAAAGTGATGTACATGCTCCAAAATTTTTATGGCATGGCAATATGTCAAAATGTGTATGCAATGAAAAATCGGTCGCCGCTGTTCTCTTCCACTATTCAGAAAGTGTTGACAACGAAACAAGAAATCGCTTGCATACGAAGGATTCCTGTTTTAGGCACCAGGTTGACAAATTAACTGGAAAATTATCTTATATAGAAAATATAATGATATCAGCAGCTGTATTTGTGATTTACTCGTACCAATGTTCAAACGTTAGGTGCTTGCAGCCTTCCAGGAAAGTGTCTTCATAGTAAGACACAGAATCCGGACGAGTCCTTGAATTATTTAATTGTCTAAAAGATGTATTTGTTGAAAATAAATTTAGAAAAGGTTTTTTTGGGGAAAACACCTGATTTACAGATGCTCAATAAAGCACCTAATGCTGTCTAAACATAACTAATAACTATTATGACAAAAGTAATCATTGATCAATCAAAAAAAAAAAAACGATTAGATATCAACTATAGAAGATATACCGTAAAACCCCGTGTCCAAGTCCCCAGTTTAAAAGTTCCTTCAGTACATAATTTTAATATTACTCCGTTTATAAACCCATGGCATTACATATAGCATGTGTCCCTTTTATTGTCTAAATGCAGAAAAACAACGGGATACAATAAGTTGATTATTTTTTATATTAATTTATCTACTTAAGTTATTTATAAATTTGGCTTTGCTCTATATGGGACCATGAAATTTGTAAATGCATAGAACTTCGATTCTGCCACCTAACGCTTATTTCCTTATTTCCTCACAGAATGTTCAGTCACAACAGCCTCAACTAAAAACACGATTTTTTTTTTGTGCTGTTACAACCACCTTAGATAATCCACTGGATATATGTCCAGTTGTTTCATTCGCGTCCCCAACAACCTTGACTGCTGTGTTACTGCGTCTGGTTGTTTCTTCCAGTTGATACTTTAATTTTTCAATGGTATCGGGGCTTCGATAAACAGGAAGCCTCTCATTAAATTAACCACCGCTAGTTAGTTTTACGGAAGCCATTTTTAACAAAAAGTTTTTTAAAAAGAAACATCTGTTTGCAAATGCAATGACTTCAATTGAAAAAATCGGACATTTTAAGCGTTCGATTTTGATGAAACCATTTTTGTTTTTTGAAACCATTGAATGCATGATTTAAGAGTTCACGGAAAAAATTGGAGCTTGAAGAAGACTCTAAATACAAATTGTTTGGACAAGCATGGAAGAAAATTATTGGTTAAAATAATCTATAATAAATAAAATAAGAGGTTTTAAAAATGTGGCTTGTCAGTAGCTCTTGATGGACCCGAATGTGCTCAAGTGAGATTATGGCTGTCTGGTCGCGCGATTAAGTTTTTGATTTCTGACACCTAAAGGTGCGAATTCGATCTCACCAAGAGATCAAAGAATTTCTTTACAGTAAGTTGAAATTTGAGCTCTAAGTACACCAGGACCAAACCTGTGGGCCCTTCTGGAAATATAGCTTAAAGCTATTTGTTTGCGCCCCACGTTAAAAATAAAAATACATACACACATTGCAAACCATAAAATGTTTCAACGATTTTTAGAGGAAGAATTTAAGTTGGTGGAAGACGATGAGGATCAAGGTGCAAGTGAAAATGATTGAAAGCGACGAATTTGAAATTTTATCTGATCAGGAGTTACTATTAGTTATTGAGCAGTGATTATAATTTGGAATTAGTTTCATATTACAAGAAAATATAAAATTGCGAAGTTGAAATTGTTAATTTGATTATTACTCTGTGTATAAAACTATTTTATACAATGCTAAATACAAATGCAAATTACTGATGCCATTTTCTGTGTTTTAAATTATCACCTGAAACTTGAAATAACTTTTTAATGTGTTGTAATGAATTAACAAAAGAAAATTTAAACGCCATAGAATTATCGAGTATGTGTGACTGATAGGCACAGAAATTGTCTTGTATGACAATATTTCCATTGTAATCCCTCGATACGATATACACAAGAAAAAAAAATAGAGAAAAATAAAAAATTGTAGTTAATTCCTGTAGACCGTATATTTGATCTACGAAACTTTCAAATAAACTCAGAATTAAATATTTAATTTTATGCTTAAAAGTGTTGTATTTTTTATGGTTCTTAACATTATTAGGTAGTGAGTTCCAAATCGAGGGATCTTTCCATGACTGACAATTTTTACCCATATTGATTCTCATATTCTATTCATGTTCTACGTAGAGGAGCATACAATTTCAAATTACTATTTTGCAATTTAAATAAAGGAATATCAGATAGTTTGAATAGTTCAGACATTATTACCTCTCATTTCAACAGGAAGCCAATTAATTTTCTTTGAATAGATCAGTGCCAATATGGAATCTATTATTTACGGAGTAGTTTAAAAGTCGCATTTTTTTTGAATCGTTTAAACCTAAACACCAGATGGTAGACGTAGTCAAAATAAGGTTGAATCAATGCATTACATTGATTCAACTTGGAACTAATTTTATTTAAGACATACTGCGCCATCAATTGACCTTATAAAGTTTGGTCTAATATGCAACCCAAGTTTTGACAGATATATGTTGATTAATGGATATATCACTATAGTTCATAACAATAGCGCTCGCAGTTTTAGCTTTATTTTTAGTAGAAAAAAGATCGCATTTAGTTTTATCTTCACCAAAATGAATACTAAGTTTATTGTCCATAAACCATTCACAAAAACCTGAAAGTTCATCTGCATAGAGAAGTAGTTCACAGCTATTGATTGATGCATGTCAATTATATGAAGAAGAAACAAGAGTGGACCAAGAATAGAACCTTGTGGAACACCACATATAAAACGTTCTTCGTCAGATAGTATTTCGTCTATTTTTACTTTAAACTTTTTGGTAGAGAGATAAGACTTGAACCAAGTAATCACATTTTGAGAAAACCTCGTGTACTTTAATTGTTTAAGCAATATAGAATGATCGATTGTATCACATACCAGTATGTTGGTCTTTGTCAAAATCCACAGAAATTTTGCTGCGAAAATAGGACAGACATGTATCGGTCGAAAATCCTTTCCTATATCCCGATTGAGATTTATAAGTAATATTTTCTCTGTCCATAAAACCACTAGTTTGCGCTTCAAAAACTTTTGAAATTCATGGTAAAAATTGGCCTGTAATTTTTCGGGTTACTCTAGTTACCTTTTATATAAGGGAATTATTTTTGCAACTTTTCATTCATCTGGAAAACTAGTAGTATCGGTAGAGAGATTTGCAATTTGTGTTAGAAGTGGTATAATAGCCATATTCATCTTTTAATAACATGCAAGAGATGTCATCAAAACCTGGAGCATTTTGCTACTTTTTTAAAAAATGGAATTTGTGTTAGAGGTGCTATGATTGAGGCACATCTATCTTTCAAAATCATACAAGAAATGTCGTCATAATCTGGAGATTTATTGTTCCTTAGGCTCACTATAATCGTTTTCTCAGTAATGTACTTAAAATTAAATCCATTAGTAATATCAGGAGTAGAATAGTAATCTGAAATTGGATCAGAAAATCTATGCGATGCTCTTGGTAAAAGCTTTACTAAGTTAGACGAAAGTTTTCCAAAATAACCTTTTAAAATGTTAGAAGCTTGCTATTTGTTAAAAGCAAAATCATTATTTTTTGAGCAAAAACTATCATGAGAAGGTAAACTTTTAGCTTGAGTACATCCATTTTTTTTTAAGACTTCCAGAGTCTTTTAGGTCGCCCTATGTTTTCCCTTGGTTTATTTGTTAGGTAAGAGTGTTTTTTTTTTCTACTAGTACCAAGAAAATAATTTTTGGCTTTATCAAATAACAACTTGTACACAGCAGACTTAGCTCTTTTAAATTTCTTATAGAGTTTGTCCATACTTCTAATTTTGTCAGCTATTTCTCTATCAAAACTTACATGAGAATTACTTTTAATTTCAGTGGTGCGTTGTCATCTATCATATCTTTAAACTTTATTTAAAAATCAGAGTACGCTGAATTGTTAATGGTCAACCCTGAATAATCAAAAGTTTTTAAATTGATACAGTAAAAAGGTTGTGCTATAATTTCTGAGCTTTAATTTTTTTCCGAACATATAAAGGAAAAGAAGTACGCAAAATATCAAATTAACTTGGGTTTTCTAATAAAACTTTATTTTTATTATAAAAAAATTTGATTAAGTAGGTATGTATATTTTTGTTTTTGTGCCTTTACATGATTAGATATTTCATTCGCATGTAAATAATTTAATGTTCCTGACTACATCCTCTGTTACCCTTGACAGGTCAAACTCTTTCAAAATGTTTAATGCGCCGTAAAAGTTTGAAGCTGTTGCATTGTTATAAATATCTGATGCTTTTGGAAGAAAATTCACTAGATGAGTAAAAAAGTTTCCAAAAAAAAATCTTTAAAAACATTAGCAATTTGAAGAGTATATAATATGAATTAATCACTTTACTTCAGGCAAAAACTAGATGAAGATGACACTTTTTTTTCGATTTTGTAAATCCTATATTTTCCAATCATTTCCAAAGATCTTTTGGTCTGCCTATATTTCCTGTGAGTTTGTTTGAATAAAAATAGTCCTTTTTCTCTTAAAAGTTCCAAGAGCATCATTTCTAGATCTGTTGAATAGTTCTTTGTCTGCATGTCTTTGTCCTTTTAAATCGTAATTTATAGTTTATCCCTTAATCTATATTTTCTACTACATCTGTCAAATCACTCTTGAGAATTGCTTTTAAAACTAGCTGTCTTGAAGGGTAAATTCTATTTAATATTGTTTTAAAATTTATAAGAAAAATCTATAAAGGCTATGTTAACGTTGTCAAAGGTCTCATACTTTGTTAAACCTTCTTGATTTAAACTTCCGTTAAACAGTCCCTTACTATAGTTGCGCATGCTTCTAAATCTTTTTCACTGGGTAATTTTGTCTAAGGCATTTGTGAGGATATGGTCTAGAAGGGAAGAAGTGCCATTTGTTACCCTTATGGGAACCCTACTTAATTGAAACATGAAAATAAATTTTTAATATTTAAAAAATAATTTGGAGTGACAGCTCTGTTTTTAAGGACATTGTTATTGTTTTTATCCAATAGGTTGACATTAAAGTCTCGTAGGATAAATTAATGTCTTTGTGGATGATGTAAAATGTTTGAGTTTGAGATTCAAAAACATTGTTAAAAATAGGTGGTCTTTAAACTATACCCACTGTAAAAGGTTTGGTATGAGGAAGGAAAATATCAATTTTTGCCTCTGATGTAATAAACAGCTATTTATGTCTCTCCTTAATATTTTATTATTTAATAATACTTTGGTAACCACAAATTTCATGCCATCTATAGAGGAGCCGATGTTACTTCCAGTGATTCCAATGATTGATGGTTTTGTTTCAATTCTCCTTAAATTTTCAATTTTTGATATGCCATTAACATTAAGGTAAATGAAATCTTATCCCTTTCGCCTAAAAGGTAGCCACAGTTGTTAATGTTCTTACAAAAGATGTTTTGTATTGTATTAGACTCAATATCACCAGATAATGCTAACATAAGAGAGTTAGAAAGCTAAGGTAAGTCCATAAAAACAAAAGATAAACTCAAAGTTGATTTTCAATTAACAAAGTGTCCTAATGGCATATAAGTCCTGTAATATTTTGCACACGGCTGGTGATAGTACTTACGTACAGTACGAGCAAGATAGCCCTGTGGATGTATTTTACTTTTATGGTTTTTTTTCGGTTGACGTTCTCGTATTGTATCTTTGTTGTGTATTCTGCCTTGTATTAGTGCTTAAGTCTCAAGTTTTTCATAATTTCAAGTCCTGGTCGGAAAAGTTTTTGAATTATTCAACTATCATTCAACTGGTAATATGTATGTAGTTCAGTATAGTTCATAATGTATTTCGGCTTGCTTAATTTTATTAAACTTTACTTTCTTTGCTTTAAGTTTCTTAAAAAAAGTGCTGTGATGAATACAAAATGGTTTTATGTTTATAAATGATAGAGGTGGAAAATTATTTTAAAATAATATTTTTTCCCATTCATTAGTCTAATATTTGTTATTATTACGCTGTTGCACTCTACTATCATTCAAATGCTAGCAAGCAGCCTTTCCTCCTCTTACTAATGGGAGAAACTTTTGGCGCAAATCGCAAAAGTTTGTAACGCAATATTTGACCAAAGCGCTAACAAAAATTTTAGAGGCAATTTAAGATATCGCTAAAATGATGAAAGGGAAAACTTAGCATTGTTGATACAATGATAACAGGAACTCTGTGGAGGCTAAATGACACATTAATATATATTCTGGAACTAAATCCATATTTTTTACAACTAAAAATAAAGTTTTTGCATTGATACTTCAACGTTGTTGGGAGAAGTAAAGATTTTCAAAGAAATAATTTGTCACTCATTTACTTATAATTCAGAGCCAATGTGCAGACCGTTACGATGAGTATTGGAACCAATCTTAAACAATACAGTAAGTTGTGAAAATTTTCCAACAATTAACTTGTTCGTCAGAAAGATATATCCTGCGCTAGACTTATTTATGCGAATCAATCCTAACGTTAGCTAAGAAAACATCCAAGTTTTATGAATGAGGTCAAAGAGCAAGACGCTAGACTGATTTAAGGGGTAAGCCCCCAAGGATTTTTTTTTCTTGAAACTATGAAATATGTTTGGGGTATGGAAAGATCATTTAAAAATAATTTTAAAAATTGAGGCCAATTGTCGTGGAGACTGGAAAATAGCTAGTTTTTGGCAAAATTCAGGTTTACAGCGGTAAAGATTAAGCCAAAACAAAAACAGCCATGCTTATAATTTTTGGGTAACTTAGGTTAGTTGATTACATAAAATGAGCGTCATGAAAATTTTTAAATATTATTATTTCTCGGTTGCGGGGACTACAAAGACAAGCTAAATTTTTTAGGAGTCGATAGCTGGGTCAAAAATCAAAAACTTTTTCAAAAATATAAGACATTTTGTTATCGCATTATGATTTTATGAAATCACGCTAAAATTTTCTGTATAATTTCATAGAATCCTGAGAGTTCCACTAGAAGTCCTAAAAGATGAATGAAAAATATACGATTTAAAAATTAGTTACCACTTGCACATTTTTATTGCAAAATAAAAAATACTGAGATTGTCAAAATATTCCTAAATTAAGATAAAAAAATCACAAGTTTGAAATAAATCGAATGTATCGAACAGATTTTTTAGCGTCGGGCAACTCCCTCAGTCAGACTTAATAAAAAAAAACCCCCACTTTGGCTGAGGTTAAAAATATCGGAATTTAATCAATTAGATGGTATTTATATGCTATCTTCGTATTCTGCAAAAATAAAACTCGATTGCTTTTAAAAGAGGTCAAATAGTCACATTTAAAAATTAACTTCGTGCTATTTTTCCCTATTGACATCAGAGGCAAGAGAACAGAACGCATTTGGGATATAGGAAATAAATAGAATAATATTTATCAATTTATTTACAAAAATAAATTTTAGAAACGCTAAAGAAATGATAGAAACTAGATAATAATAATAACTCCATATAGTATAAGGCATTAATATTTTCGCGCGTAATTTATACTACCAATTAGATGAAATACAAGCTACTAAAACACATTTCAAAAAAATCATTCAAAATTAAAACTGATCACTCCAACAAAATTTATTTCTTTAAATGCAAGATATATTTTGGTGTACCGTTTTCACAAATATAAACCACAGCTTCATATAAAGGAAAAACAGTGATAGGTTGGTCTTAGACACATATAGTCAGCAAGAGCTTGCCTAGGTGAATTTATTAATAAAAAAAAAAAAGTTCATACGGTGACAATAGATGTTTGTAATTTCCCGATGGCAGAGAACAGTACATGTAGTATTACACGCAGTACTAAATGGAGAAACTATTATTCAGGTTAGTAAAATAAAACTACTTAAAATCCGGTAATATATTTTTCAATAAAACAACTAAACACGCAACGTTTTATAAAAATGTCTAGAATACACTATGTTTTTCATCAAAGGTTTTAGTTTAATTGTTATTTCTGGGGTTCGCATTGAGAGTGAGAAATGATTCTTACAAATGGTCTCTCCTAAAGATAATTATGATTATTGCCTATGAATTCAAAAATAAAAACAGTAGATAAAATGCGGTTGATTTAGTTGACTTTTATGCAATGTTTCCACTGCTAAGCATAACTTTATCGGTACTTTATAGTAGTGCTTTATCACTAAAGGCCTAACCGAAGTAAAATACATGTGAAATCATAGAATATAAGGTATTATTACTGAACATAATAGCAAGATATTTTATTAGACTGGAATATATAATAAAACATCATTTCAGTAAATAGGGTAGATCCAACATCGCTCCAGGTTTTGTAATAAGAATTTACCATCTTGATCAAATATTTCAAAACATATATGCTATAAACAAACATTGATGGTCATTTTCAGATTCTAAAAATTATTTTATAGTATTCAGTCCGTTTAGGAAAGAAATTATTGGTTAAAATATAAAAAATAAAATTAATAAATATATTACTTTAGTTTAAAACTACACTCAACCAAAACATTATTGTTTACATATTACAAATTGAGGTATAATAAATTAACATATCAGGCTGGGATTACAAATATTCATGATATGTCAGTTTCTACGTTAAGTTTGCATTTCCCAAAGTTAACGTCAAAGTAGAAGTATGAAAAGTTTTATTTTTCACTCGAATTACACCCGGGGCATAACTTCATTAAATCCTGCAAAATACTTTTGCACTAGTTACGCCTCAGAGCTTAACTACAAGTCTTAAAAGGTAATTTTAATATGAGCTAAGCACTGGTGCTTTATTACTTCATTAATTACATACATTTTATGCATAACTTTATTCTTGTTTTTTTATACCAATTTTCATTCATTATATAAAATATTTTTGTCACTTAAAAACACCAAACCAGAAAAATTTACCTCAAGTTAAACTGGAAACAAAACAAAATAAGTTTTGTTTATTGCTAGATTACTTAAGAAACGAAAAAATAAAGAAAATGGACTGTCACGATTGAGTCATTCAATTAGCGCTTTAAAGTTTTAATGATAAACGCTCTACAAACATGGACAGCGTTTTTAAGGTAAATGAGAAAAGCAATACACAACAAAAAACACAACAAAACTTATCGCAATCTTGATATAAAATAAAATCAGACCAAGGCTTCCTCTGATAGGGGCAGTTTAAATGATAGTTTACAATTAATCGCTTTATACTACCAGAAACATAACATTGGCTTTTTTTTGCGTAATCCCTGCTATTAATTTTGGCCTGATTTTTCGAAATATTGCTTTGTTCCAAATTTTATTTATTTCTGATTTTTATAAGTCGTAGTTTTGTTGAACATTTTTTCGTCATTAATGGGTTAAAAATATGCTGGTAAAAAATATTTGGCGATAATAGTTTACGATGATTTAATTCCTTAAAAGGAAATATCTGACGTTAACCGTATCTTAATTAATATAACAGTAAAAATCGAGAACATGCTGTTTGGTAATATATGGGTTTCGTGTGAAGAAGGATTGGTCTAAAATATAGTTTAATAGCCTTATTTCTTAATTTTTTATTCGCTAATTGAAAACATCTATTCGTCCTCTTCGTTAAATTCAAAAATGTCTGTTACATGTGATCGTAAGGTGGTGCATGAAATAATATTCCGTTTCATTTTTAATGGGCGCGAAGCGAATCTTTTAACGTTTTCACCCATGCTATTATTATGAAGGCGAGGAGATCTATTTCTAGGTTTGTTTCGTTTTGGATTATCTTCTAAAGGTTCAATAGTGTCAATATAATGGTTTTCACCGGCGTAAATATTTGTTATTAACCTGTTATTAAACACCGGCTCATTGCTGTGAATAGCGTGATTACGTGGGAACCGTGTTTTATGTTCGTTGGACTCTCTATACGATCTATCCTTTTGATGTTTATAAGCTGAAAGCTTTTCAAATGTTGGGAAATCAGTAACAGACTTTCTTCTATGACGTAATCGGTGGTCATGAAATTCGCCATCATTCGACGAATGTAATTCACTAAAGTCTTTCATGAGTTGATCTTCCATTAAATTTAATTTAGAACGTTGAGTTTCTAATTCTTCGCTTTCAAGTTGAGACGTATCAAAATTACTTGAGCGAATACGTTTACTATTCGATGAATTTACAGGCGGCGAACCGTTCCTCTTTTGAGATGGACTGTTACTTTGAAAAAACAAGTGCTTTTCCATGCAACCGCCTATGCTTTTTACAGAACATGGGCTAGAAGGATATATTTTATCAGGTAAGGACAGTCTTTGCACAGGTTCATGTGAACTAGCACTTTTAGGAATGACAGCCTGTTCACTTTGTGATGATATCGAACGACGGAAAGACTGGTAACATGGTGGCGATACAGGCTGGATGCAAGATGGTGACACAGAACTATGAGAAATATTTAAAGAATTTGTATTGTCTATTACTTCACCCAAGTCTTTTACAATTAAAACATTAGCTAAACTACCAGTTTTATTTAAGTTATTTAACTTCCACTGTTTAAGTTCCTTTATATCTCCTTCTAAACATTGACCACGTTGTTGCCGATTCTTAGACCTCGGTGTCCTTGGTGTTATGTCCGATTTTTTTCTAGTTGGCGTAGAGTTTGGTGTAGTTTGTTCAGCAAGTCTCAGTGAGAGATCATCAAAGCATTTTAAGGTAGATTGCGTCCCATTTTCTTGCCGCAGAACAGTATTTATTAGTCTTGTATTGCTATCCGGGGATTTTAGTAATTCAACTTCAGTTTCAGAGTCGTCACTAAACGTAACATTTGCAAATGCTGTTTTTTGTTTGAATTTTCGATTTAATTTAAGTTTTTTCTCTTTATCTGAATCACAGTCTGAATTGGATTTTAATGATTCTTTTACACCTGTATCTGAATCTTCACTAGACGATATATAAGCTATTTTTAGTTTGGATTTCCGATTCAAAGAATGCCTTTTCCCAATATCAGAGTTTCTATCGAATGTAAAATCTTCCGATTTCTTTTTGATTTTTCGTTTTGAACGCTGTTCATATTTTTCATTTTCAGAAGCGTCACTTAACACATAAGAAATTTTCGAATCTTGTTTGCAAATTCGACTTAAAGATCGTCTTTTCTCAAACCCATAACATTCAGCGTATGAAGTTTTAGGCATTTGCTTACATTTTCGATATAAAGAATCTTTTTTCACTTTGCCAAAATCTTCATTAGAAGTAGCACCCGAATTAGCAACATCGTTTGATTTTTTGAGTTTCTTTACATACAGATTCTCAATGTTATCATCGTCACTAGACTGAGAAACATACGAAAATGACACTGATGGCTTACGCCTTACCCTTACAGGAAATTTTTTTTCGACATGAGGGGAATCATTACTATACAATGTTGCAGAAGACTCAGATTTGCATTTTCTACTCAATCTTTCGCGATTAGTTCGAAGATAATCAATTTTACGATCGATTTCAGAGATTTTCCATTCGTCCATAGAATCAGAAATCAAAGATTCATCTTTACTGCGTTCTAGCCGTAAAACAAGATTTGGTCTAATATCCTCTTTCAAAGGAGATTCAAGATTAGATAAAGTAGGATTATTTTCCCTCAAATTAATATCTTTTGGGGTAATATTTGATTCCACATTCTCCTGAGCAAGATTATCGACAGCGGCAAATGAAACTTCATTCTTAATAATGGGAGAGGTACACACAGTATATTCTACTGTACATTTTTCATGCGAGATATCTTCTTGTATAATATCAATGAAATCATTCCTTTCAAAATCAAGCAGACTATTAAATGACAGTTCACTAGATTGTGAAGCATTGTGGTTTCGTCTCGAATTCCTAGATTTTCGTTTCAGTTTAATCTTTGGTGTATGACGCTTATTCATGTCACTGTTACGTGTCATTGCCTCATTTGTTTTCGCTTCCATCAATCCATCATTAGATTTTAAAAAGTCTTTAATTGGTTTCAAAGGTGAAGAACTAGAAAATTTCTTCCGAGGAGATTTACGAATCCCTATTAGATTAACTTCGTCAGATATATCACAGGAAAGAACATTCTCCTTTATACTGTTGAAAAGCTTCTTACAACTCTTGCTGGTTTTAAAGGCAGAAGTTGCAAAAGCAGGAACGCTATCCGGATTTTCTGTCATAGACGTGTTCCTTTTTTGTACCGCTGACATATCAACTGTGTTTTCAGCTAAACTCGATTTATTCAGAGCATCACCCGCAGTTAGATCATCCATGTTTTCAGCATTTTCTGTTAGTCTATCTACTAATAACGTTGCTGCTTCGGTTTTATTTAAAATGGAATTTTCCACGCAGGAAATAAATGAGCATTGTTCAGCAGATGAATTCAATACAGCTTCATTTTGAATTATAATTAGACTACCTGGATCATCAATATTATTACTTGGACCATCAATATTACTACCTGGATCATGAATAATACTAGGTTTATCCGGTTCATCTTGAAACACTATATTATCTTTCACGATAACTTCTTTTCCACCAGACTCTAAAAGTTCTAGATAATTTTTTTCTTCGCTGACTTCGATCACTACACGATCTTTTCCAATGTTCATATCATTTTCACCAGGAGCAGTTATGCTACTATCAGAGCGTTTTCCCTCGTTGGGTACTGTAGCTTCTGCTCCATTTGACTCCAAAAGAGCAATACAATGCTTTTCTTCGACAACTTTTGTTAATACGTTATCTTCTTTTTCATTAACATCTTTTTCATATGCAACATTTATATCACCTTTAGCGTGTTTTTCTTCGTTAGGTAATATAGCTTCTTTCACATTTGGAATTAAAAGTTCTGCACAACTTTTTCCTTTATTATTAGGAACGTCCTTTTCCTCGTTTGAACCGCTTAAAAAGTGATTTTCTTCGACATGAGCAAGTTTTTCATCTCCAGCAACTATACCATCTTCAGTTCTTTTTTCCTCGTTAAGTAATACAATAGTATCAATGGCAGATTCCTTTTTTACTGATGTCATTTCATTGGTTTCTAAATCTCGTTTAAACTTGTCAAGGCCGTTATTTTGCTCGACAAGTACAAGATCTACATGATTTTTTTCATCAACATCACCAATCTCACCTTTAACTTCTAACTTATAGTTTCCATAATGGTTCACATTATTTTCACAGTGGCTTTCTCTATCATCTAGTGTTTTATCCGTAAAAAAAGCAGGTACAATTTCTTGTGAAATTGTTCGCTTTGACAAAAGTTCTATGTTTTTAGCAGATGATTTTTCTAACGCAATATCGCCTGATTTCAATTTATTAACATCATCGCCTATTGAGACATTCCTTTCATTTTTATTAGCAACTGCTTCTTTTAAAATTACATCTTCTGATTCATATGCAGAATCATTGATTGTGCGAATACTTTCAACGTTCCTTGTATTTGTTTTTCTCAAATCAGGCGTCACCAAAATCGTTTTTATATTAGAAATAACACATTTGGAAACGAAACCGTAAGGGGTGTTAGGAACACCAATTTGTATAAAAGAACCACTCTTTGTTCGATTCAATTCGTTTCTAAAAAAAAAAAAAAAAAAAAAAATATATATATATATAAATATATATGACATAACGGGGACATGAGTAACAATTATTAAAATAGATATGTTTTATAAATAAAACTTA